>JAPYZJ010006911.1:0-27037 GCA_030522765.1 Ophioninae sp. B BG-2022a | reverse complement strand
AATTGTATTATTTAGTTTCCTCATGTATCATTATTATTATTTATGTTCTTATTTTGTTATTATTTTGTATATTGCATCGTATTGCCCGAAAGTTTTACTAGTGCATATTAAAATCTATCATCATCATGATCATCGTCATCTTTCTTTCGTTTACACGTTCGATGTTTATGCACCTTCGAAAAAATCAATGTTGACGTTCGATCTAAGTAAAAAAAAAAACTTCGCGCCTACACTCCACTCGTTTATTGGCGATTTAGGTTTTTTCTTTATTTTCGCCGTTGTCACGATACTGAGATAATTAACGATTACACGTAGGCTTGAGGAATAGTGGCGGAAATTTTTTTGTCTTCGCGAGAACATCGTGACACGAATAATTCACGGACTGCTTGGTGAAGGTCGACGCGTTACCATCGTAGGGTATTCTTGTGTATATTTAAAATTGCATTGTATTAGTATTTAGGCATTGAGAGGTTATTGAATTTATTCGAAGATTCGATTTTAAGAGATTTTATTTTGAAGATACGAGTGGGGTTGAAAAATCGTTTTATTTTTGTTTGGGTTTGTTTGGGTTAATAAGATCGTGTGACAATTTTTAAGAAAATAATTTTGATAATTAAAGCAGTTATAAACTTGAGAAACTCAACGATGGAATTGATTTTAGACATCTGGATGATCGGAAGGAAAAAAGTCTTGGCGTCGTTTTTATCGATGTCGTTTTTCAAACGTCAAAAATGTGCTTTCTACTTTTCGATTTCTCAAGAAGTTATATCATTTTTTTTTAATAACCAGGGATTTTTTGGATTCGTTTGGGTTTGTTTGGGTCTGGGCTACAGTTTGGGCTACTGTTAGACCGTACTAAATCTGAAGACAATCCTTTATCGACTTAGATGTCGAGAAATTATGTACATCGTTTTGCACAACAGTTTCGGAAAAAAACGTGTTTCAAGTTCCTCCCCCTGTTCTATCGTTGTGATCATAATTTTATCAGATTAAATGAATTGCTTTTCGAAATTCACCCGACCCTCTGATTTCCACGATTCCTCGTTTAAAAATGTCGGTCACGAGGCCAAAAAAAATACTTGATTTGAGAAATTAATAAAAAAGAAAAAATATCGATAAATAAGCGATTTTTAGTATCGAAATTTGTCGCAAAAACAGACCAGAATACCAACGAAATTTTTGCACTCCCAAGTTATTATTAAATAATTTGAAAAAAAAAAGAAAAAAAATCTAAAATATTAAGACGTACAATATATTATATTTTAAGGTATCGTAACAATACGATATATATTTTTTAACACCGAATATTCGTAACCTCCGTGAAATAAATTATTCTCAGACAAACCCGATATTCCATTTTTATTGATAAATAATTCTTCAGAATTTCTCCATGATGAATGTCATTAGCCGAATTAATTTTCATTCCTTTATGGTATACCGATTTTATATTCATCAAATTCTGAAAATTTTAATTCGTTCCATACACGTGGGGACGCGTGTGAATATTTATTTCGAGCCCCGGAAATATTCTATATTTATACCTGTTCCCCGTGGGAACGTATCACGATTCCAGATTGTGAAAAAAAAAAAAAATAAAAGTCGAAGAAGACGAGGAAGGAAAGAAAAGGGGAAAAAAAAGTATTTTGTCTCGAGTTCGCGATCGCGATACGGGAAATGGCGTCTCCGTCGATTTATCGATTTTACGAAAGACGACGCGTCGTACCCGGTTCGACCGGTTATATCGCGGGATGCGAACTTATCGGTTATGCGGCACTTATAATAACGTCAGTGAAATACGAGTCGGTATGGCAAAATTCCTGAACGGTGGAGAGCGGACGATTGGAATTTTGAAAGAGGGAAGGTATAAATGATTTTGACATTGTTGAAATTTCGAGTCTCGTAAATAATACGAAACTTCGTTTTTTTTCGGCGAATGGAATTTGAAAATCGTCAGGATTCATGGGAGGTTAAGAACATTGGGCGAAAAAAAGACGAAAAAATATTTGATTGACAAATCACGTTGTTTTTTATTCTTATCAATATTTAAAAAATTCTCTCATCATTTACTTCGAGTAAATATCACAGGTACACGTTTCTCTATCACAAGATTCTCCCCGTTTGAATCGTCCGATTTTTTTTTTCTACGATTGTTCCTCGGATCCTTCGTATCGAAAAAAAACAACAAACCAATCGAAACATTGGGGAGTCCAAATAACAAAAGTTACAGAAAAAAAAAAGTTTTTCCTCATCGTAGACATTGCACGCATCAATCGAATCGAGAATTTTTCGTCCAAATAATCGCGATCTTTTCTTAATTGTTGAAGCGAGCTTTATTCTCGAAATTATTCGAATCAGCTCGAGAGATTAATTCGAATTCTCACTTGAGAAATATTATCATTGGAAAAGAACGATTAAACGAATAAATCTCGATCTACGATGGAGGGGATTGAGTTTTACAAAAAAAAAAGTTAAAGCTTCATCGAGGGCGCCCCAGCTGTACAATTAATTATTGAGATCCTATAGGAGGATCGTTCGCGATTGTTTAACTTGAAAATTGAGTTGTTTAGAACCTAGTTAAGAACTCGCGATTCTTCCAGCTCTTTGCCCTCCGAACGCCCTCAAAACCTCGTTCCATCTCGTCTCATCATCACGAGGGATTTGAGCAAGAGTTATCTTAACAACTAATTTTCTATCCAAGTATTTCTCCCGGCCTATTTCTTTCCGCCTTCGGCAGAGAACAGCAAAGCTGTTCAATGACACACGTACACACGTACACCCATACAAAAACACGCTCGCACACATTCCAGTCCCCGCGTTCCATCCTTTTGGTCCCTTCGTTCCTCTTTCGTCAAGAGTGGCCAAGCAGTCAATTGGCCCAAAGTCTTCAGCGTCCAGACTGCGGAAGACTTTCCAAGAACCCCGAGCGTTTTCCATTTGGAAAAGCGAGGGCCGAACTATTTGGTTCCTGGTTGTTTGGGTTAGAGAAAACTCGGCTCAAGTTCGTTTGGATGTTTGGGTTAGGTTTGAGAGCTTTTGTCTCGAAATTTCCTCATTGGAAGCATTCCCAATAGCGCTTGTCTTCTTCCGTTCCTCCGGTGTTCGATTTCCATTTTCTTCATATTCGAAGTTTTTCGGTATTTTCGAAACGCCGGTAATTCCCAAGAGACCAAACTGCATTCTCACGAGATCGCATCAGCTTTGAAATTCCCATTGGAATCAACGATTCCCTGTGTTGTTGGAAAACGAAATCCCGGAATGAGTTTTACCAAGGCCTCCATACGGATTCGTTGGATTTGGCGACTTGCAAGAGACCCTGATGACTGGCAGTTGTGGTAGAGTCGATTTCGGTTCTCGCGATCGGCGAGGGTTGGCTGGAGGCTGGTGTGAGTGGCATCGAGTATTCGTCGCTGGAGGAGCTCTCGCTGCAGGACGAAGGGGAAGCTTGAGGCGGCGGTGCTGTGACGCGAATCGTCAGGGGTCCGGTTTTGTCCATTGCGTTCAATTTGTGGCCAAGATGTGTCATGAGTTTGGTACCGAGTGCTACGTCGACGCCTGGTGTCGCCGCGAGACAGCGGGAAACCTCGTTCGCGCAATGCGTGTAACCAGCTCGGAAACGATCAGCGTCGATTACCGGATTTGCCGATAATCTCTGCTGGCGTTGTAACTTGTGAAGATGTCGAACGGTCAGTTCGAGAATATCGGCTTTTTCTAGCTTGGCGACGTTTTCGCCATCACCGGCGAGCGCCGTCACCATTAAATCCTTCAACTCATCCAGGCAACGGTTGATTCGGGCCCGACGTTTTCTCTCGAGCATTGGCTTCATCACCTGAACAAAACAATGAAAACATATTTAGTGGACAGTTCTTTGGGTCAGCTGTGCAGCTCATTCAACATTTAGGGACTAGCAACCCCCCAAACTAACAACCAAGATCCATAAGACTGTCGCCAAACGACAAAGTAAGCCCGGGAATTAACTCATGAAGTTCAGAGGTCCCGAAACACTTGATTGATTCAACTGAACATGGAAACCTACCTTTCTGTACTGATAGGTTCTGGATATCGGCTGCTCCTGTCCATCAACAATGATCATTTGCTCGTGCATCTGCATCGTAGAATGTTCTCGTTGTCTTTTCGAGTAAATCCCTTGGTACAACCAAAACTGGTAGCTTTCGGCGCAACGCACTTCCGTATCACGAGATCACAGATCTATAATATCACACTTCCTCGATAAAATAGCGAAGTGTCACTTTCTTTCGTTTAGTTCGTTCGAGTCAAGAACCTCGTACGATCAACGTTCACGCACACATAACGGAGTTACCAGAAAACTGTATCAACACCGTATCTAGAAAAACCCGTAAGCTCGTTTGTGAAACGATGCGGACGGTACGAGAGTGAATGTGAAATTGGTTGTTCGGTGGAAGAGTCTGATCTTATATAGGGGGCTAGAAGTTGGTTGGTGGGGATTCCAGGCTAAAGCGTGGAAGGATCCCGATGAACGGTGGGGGCCGTTTAAGGGGAGAGGGTAACGGGGCCCCTCGGGTGACGACGTTAGACTCCACGGGCACGGGGCAGCGGCAGCCTGGTTGACGGTACGAGGGGACAGGGGCAATCACTGGGGGGATCAGTGGGGAAACGGGCCTTCCGTGGGAACGCAACGTAGAGCTTGGTTCCCAAGCTCGAGCGCACCACCTGTAAGCGGCAGCTGCCAGACACGCGCCCACACCAAGCCATCGTCACCGTTTCACCGTCCTCGTTTATCTCCTTTCGGTACTACATACGAGTATCCTCTTTTTCGTACCCTCTTCTCTCTCCTCTGTACGTTGTTGCTTCTCGTCGTCGCGTGTGCACACGTATGCCTCACATACGTCAACCTAGGAAATGATAAAAAGGCTTCGAGCCAGGCCCGTTTAGACTGAGTTGTCAATCCCTCGAGCCTTTTTCGTTATCTAGCTCTACTCTACTTGTACAACGATCCGTTGAAATTATGACGTTAATTGCGCTGCATAGTTGCGGATTGGAAAAAAAGAGACGACTAGATGCCTCTTGGGATCGAAGCTAAACTGGCCCTTTATACCCTATTTAGATACATGGCAGTTTTGACTTTCAGTTTTAACGACTTGATGACTTGCACAGCTTTTGACCAATTTGCCTACTCTTTCTGGTGTCTTTATCATGAAGCATTCTTGATCCGTGGTTGCTGAATAATTACTATTTGGCTTCTGGTATCGTAACGGCTTGGATGATCTCTTTCAATACCAATGTGGATACTTTTTCAGATTCAGTAGCAGTTTCAACCAGTTGAGGGCGTCTTTTGAAAACTAATTATGGGTACTTTATCTACTGTTTTTCGATTTTTTATGATGTTGGAAGTTGCTGATGTACTTGTTACATTTTTGACGGGATAGAAGGTGGCTTGGTAGCCAGCTTAGGTTCTAAACACCTTTCCGAGTCTTTTGAAACCGAAACAAACCCCAAACAAACTCTGATTTGGTAAACGACGATTTTTACTATTGTGCATCGTATTTTTGTGGTATTGGAGATGGAAACGGGATCAATTTTTCTTTGGGCATTACCTAACCTTTTGGAGCATTCTGCTTGGCAATATTTTAACATAAATATGTTTATTCAAAATAAAATATGACATCGATACGATAAAACACGTGATCGTTGTATATAGTTACATGTTTCGGAAAAGTTCAAACTCAAACTAAACCCATCGCAAATGAGGTTCCAAAAAGACCCTGTTACATACAAATCATATTTTGGAAACTTTTATTGTTCTACATATATTTTCAGCACCACTTTTAGGTTAATATAAGTTAAATCATTTTTTTAAAACTTCTTTTCATCTCGTCTACCAAAAATCACACCTAGAAAGTAGATTTAAAAAAGAAACATTCTTTTCAAAATTTCCCGGACGTAGCAGCCTGCGACAATCACTTGTTTGTATCCTTGCAACATTTTTTGAAGGTACAAAAATTCAAAAATGAGTTATCACACAAGCACTTTTTTTTCGCACCAAAAGATGAGACATTTTTCAAAAATGGTATATACGAACTGCTCTCACGCTGGCAAAAAGTCATTAATGATAATAACATTTACATTATTTATCAAAGTTTATCACCGGTAAGAAAAAAATTTGTATTTTGTTTTATTCCAAAAACGGACAGAATTTTCCGGCAGACCTAATATATATATGTATATATATACGTCTAGAATACACAGGGCGATGCAAAGCCTGCACTACCTGAGCACACGTTCGACTTGTGCTCGGCTCGCTTTTACTCCTCGACTTCTCTCTCTCTCTCTCTCTATGGAAGTACGTACCGTGTTCCTTCTGGCAGGCTCTCATCGAGTTAGCCTCTCACTCTCGGGTCTCCCCATTAGGCTCGCGTATACGTTACTCTCCCCCCATAGTGTGTACACTTTGTCGCTTCTCGTTTTATACCCCCCCCCCCAACCCCTTCTCTTCGCCCCTCAGCGCTTCCTCCCGGTTACTCTTTTACCCCGTGATTGTCCCGTGCAATTCTCCCGTTTTTCTCGGCTTGTTTTTTATTCTGGTTGCACCTCTGGTCACCCTCCCCTCGAACCCTTGCTCTCTCTCTCTCTCTTTTTTTTCATTCTCTCTCTTTTTCTCTCTCAGTCTTGTCTTGCAATTTACCGGAGATACTAATGATGACAGTAGTATATAGATATCTGTATGTACATATATGTCTGTATACATATGATACGATGTTTATGGATGTGAGAACTGATAGGACAGTTGTTAAAGAAACGACACAAGTAATACGGCTTCCTTCTTCGTTCACGGCAATGTATAGTTACTTCTGTTTCCTTTATCGCTGCGTACTGCGTTCCGGCTGTGAGATAGCGATGAGACTTTACCTTTCTCTCTCTCTTTTTTTTCTAAATATTTTTTTTTATATATTAGTATTAATATATTAATAGTTTTATATATTAAATTTATATGCTATCAGTGATAAAAAAAATAATTAGTATTTTAAATATTAATAAAAATCTCTTTATTTATATTTTTAATATATTAATAAACAGATTTATATATTATTTTATATATCTTTTGGGTTTTCATATTGTTATTTTGATTTCCTATTTTTGCCGAAAGTCATTACTGGAGCATAATAAAATTTATCATCGTCTTCGTCATCATCTCTATCTATATCTATCTGTTTTTCTTTTTCTCTGTCCCATTCTTTCTCTGCTTAATTATTTTTAGTTTTCAGCTATTAATTTATTTTCAGGGTTATTTTTAAGTTTGGTCTGAGTTATTAATTATTTTATTTTTAGCTAAATCTTGTGGCAAGATCGTTTAATTTTTTAAATACATTTTTGTGTGTTTTTTTTATTGTAGTTGAAATTTCGTTTTTCGGTATTTTTGTTATTTTATTGTTTAGTTTTTATTTTGCGATACTTTATTTTCGTTTTGTCAAACGTTTATGTTTAATCTTTAATTTTCCGAAAGGTTTTTACTGGGGCATAATAAAATTGATTATCATCATTTTTCTCTCTTTCTCTTTCTCTTCTTGCCGATTTCTAAAACCCTCGTTTTCCAACTTGTCAACGTGTATTCTCTTTTCTCGACACGGCGATGAAATTCTCGCGCAGTCAATCGTGATTCCAGTATTGTGAATGCCCGGGTATTGATACCGCCGCCGGGCGGAAGTCCCCTCCGTCTATTGAATATTTTCAGAGGATTTTATGCTGACGATAATCGCGTTAGGTAGACGTGAGACACGGGAGTGCGGTCGTTTTACAGCGTGCCGAGATGAATGAACTTTCTCTCTCTCTCTCTCTTTCTCTCTTGCTACCTCTCTTTTCTCATAGCGATGTGCAACGGAGAGAAATTTTGATGCTGCCGATATAGTATTATTTCGGTAACTTTTCGATGAATTATTCATTTTTCCATTGATCGATTTTAGCATTATTCATTTTTTATTTTAATGTTTTTTATTTTTCATATTATTTTTCATCGTCATAATAATTATTATTAATATTATCATTAAAATTCTTATTTTCTTACTAATTATTTTATTATTATTGTCTCGTTGCTTTGTCATTATCTCATGATTTATTTAAGATTTTTTTATCTTAATATTACCTTCAATAAATATTTAATAATATCGAAAATATATTCTTAACTATATTAATATTCCGTCGCATAATATTTATATTTGTATATTATATTTTTTATTTAATTTCACTGAATAATAATACTAATAATAATGACGATATCAGCACTATAGTTTTGTTATTCTCTAATAAAAATAATAATAATATTACAATTTTATCTAATTTCTACGTTTAACAAACACTCAATAATAATCGCAAATATATTTAATAATAAAAGATATTTTGAACAATATTGACATCACGTAATTGAACGTTATATAATATTTCCTATTTATTTTCAATGAACAATGATAATAATAGTGACGAGAATATTTATGAGAATGGTTATCGAAGTATGGAGTAATCCATCCTCCACGGTGGTTGAAGCGTGCTCGGCACAAGTCCAGCGTGCGACCTGCCTCTTTCAATCGATTCTCTCTCCGCGCTGTTCACTTCGCGATCGTTATCGTTTCTCGACGGGTTCTCCGGGTGTTTATCGATGAGTATGAAAATTCAACGAGAATTTTTCGTATCGTGTGGGCACCTTGATGCAAATTATTTTGTTTAATCGCTCTTAATTACATGTACTTAAAATTCGGTTTTGTAAAAAAAAAATAAAAAAATTTTTAAAATTATAAATCGGGGTATTGGAAAGTAATGTAATTCGAAAGAATCGAAAGAAACGTTGATTCGGGAATTTGCACCGTGAGAACTTTGGTTTGCGATGAAATTAGTTTAAAAAAATGAAAAAAATAAAAATAAAAAAAATGAAATTTGAGTACGTAAATTTCGAGCACGAAACAGACCGTGAGTTTTTTGCTTGTTTCTCGCCCGTGCAATCACTACTCCTGTTTCCAGTAATTGAATCAGGAAGCTAGCCATAGTCTATGGGAGAATTTGCGATCGCGGGTTTCTCGTATTTCTCGGGAAATACGATGAGATTTCGTATACCTGCGAAATCGAAAAATCTTCCCATAATTTTTTTTTTTTTTTTTTTTTTTTTTTTTTTTGGTAGATCACCAACCAACCGTTCGAGCTCCAGAAAAAAAAAGAACAATTTCGAAGCGTTTCGTGACTCGAAGGGGAAGAACGAAAATTCCCGAACGTACAATTTCGAGCAAGACCAATTCTGGTTTTTTCGATTTTTTTTTTTTCTTTTCTTCAGTACTTTCTTACGAAATGTTTTATTTCCTTGGCCTGTTTTTTACACTCCCTTTCTAGTTAGCTCGCATACATCGACGGGAAAAAGTTAACCTCCCCCTCCCCCTCTCTTTATTTTGATTTTCTGCAAAGAGAAAGAGAGAGAAGATTCGTGTTATATATTTCGACGAAGAAGAAATCTCGTAGCAATTGAGGAGGCTCCCATAGTTGCTCCTTCAAACGCCCATAAACGCCCCCCCCCCTGCTTTGCTACTGCCTCGATCCATGTTTTTTTTTCAACGATTTTTCGTCTTTTTTCTTCCCTCAGATTTTATGTTTTTTCCTCCAACACAATCCTCACCCTCCCTCCTCCTAACACTTACTTGCTACTCTCCCAATTTTTCTGCAATATTCTCGCATTTTTCTTTCAACAACTTTACTTTTTTTCCCTTTTTGACATTGTTTTGACAATTTATTATTCTTTTTGGTTCTTTCGTCTTATTATTTTAAGTTCAGTACAATTATATTTACATTATTTTTTTTATTCACTGTTTTTAACTTTATTATTTTTTTTCATTATTAATAATATTTCTTCAATAATTATGTAATTTTTTACTATAAAATTTATCATAATAATAATTATTATTATTATTAGTAATATATTGCGATAATTATACGATCTTTTATTATAAATTTAATCATCATTATTATATTGCTTTTTTATTGTAAATTGTGTTATATTATTATTATTGTTGCTTTTAGGTAGCTTTGTTATGATTATTTTTAGATTATTTTTCGTTTTTTTTTTCGAAAGAGCTGCTGAAGTTGAGCTCAGCTTCTCTACCAGCATCGAAGGGAAGCGCATCCCGCTAATTTACCCTCCTCACCCCTCTGCTGACCACCGCCACTTTTGCCTCGACTGACTCTTCTCTCTCTCTCTCTCTCTCTCTCTTTTGCTCGTGGTCGACGGTAGTTAAACGTCTTTCGCACCGAATAATTATACACGGAGGCAGTCTCTACCGTCTTCCGCCGCATCCGCGTGTACATGATGACCACACCATCGACCCACGTTATTTTACCGCGCGTGAGAGATATATTTCGTACGCGTACGTGTATACAGGACTTTTCGTGTTGAACGAACAATTTTCGAAAATTTTCTTCCTCGTGGTTATAATTTTTCATAAATAAACTAATAAAAATTAAATCGATTTCGTGCCCTCGCATTTTTTTTAAATAAATTCATACAAAAAATTAAAAAATCATTATAAATTTTTTAAATAAATTTAAAAAAGAGATGAGAATACTGAATGAGATAAAGGAATTGGGGGAAGGTCTCTTTTCTGTAAATATATTTTTTTTAATGAGCGATATTTACCAGACGAAAATTGAGGGTTTTGTAAAAAAATGAAATATTCGGTTTTGGAATATTCGCTGAACAAAGATGAAAAATCTTTTGTTTTTCTTCTTTTCAAGAATAAATGAAAATTATCGATGCATTATTAATTATGCATTTAATATACCAAAAAAATATTATTATTATTATCAATCATAAAAATAATAAAATGTAAAAATGTAAAAGAAGTAATAATAATAATAATAAAAGTATGAAAAAATGTGCAAAAACAATGATAAAAATAATCTAATAAGAACAATAATATTCCTCATTTATAAGCCCTATATAAAGGACCTGCCAATAAGAAGAGATCGAATCGCCCGAAAGAAAGGTAGAGAAAAAAAAAAAGAAAATCGACACGTACACGTGTGAAAGTCTATCACACGTGAGTTCTCTTCTATCAATGATCAATAATTACTGTTTCATGCCATTCATCGTTCACGAAGATCCGAAATATCGTACAGGATCTTCGAGATAACGATCCCTCGTTGGCAAAGTCCATTATTTCGAAATTCAACATAAGTTGTTTCTTTTTTTTCTGGGCATCTCCCTCATCGTGTTTCTCGCCCGGTTTGTTCGAAGATCAGAGCTACTTCGGGATCGTAATAATCGCTGGGTTTTTTTTTTTTTTTTTTTTTTTTTTTTTTTTCGTTAATTTTTTTTAACTCCCGTCTTCTTTCGCCTCTCGAACCGGGCCCGAAGTATTCCGTATAAAATATATGTTTATTATTTTTTCCCACCGTTCCCCATGGCCGTTCTGGATGAAGGTTTTTTTTCTTAATTTTTTTTTTTTGCGTTTCTCGATGTTTTTTTTTCCGCGCCGAGATTCCACATATATTTATAAAAAGAAACCCTTCGCCACGCACATATGTGCGAAACCCGGTGCTCGCCTCATTTTTGAAGCTCCTGGAACCGCACCAACACGCTCTCGAGAAAATTATACATTTCGACCCTTTCCCCCCTCCCTTTCTTGTCTCAAAGGGCCAGCGATCTTGCCGCCCCCTTTCCTCCCGCAGATTATACAGCAGCGTGATTTTTTACCCCCCTTTCCCTCCCCCATCGCCCCACTATCATCATTCCCCCCTCTCAATTTGATGCACCTCGGAAATTACGAAAAGGAGTTTTAAAAAAAATGTATCTTCGATGTAATACCGGAAAAGCGTCCACCGGATCTCCTGGAGCTAATATCCTGTCTGATTTGTGTTGACCATATTTTTTTTTTTTTAATTATAATTAAAATTATGAAAAATTAGAGATTAAAGTAAAAATGTGCAACTATTTTTTTATTTCTTTACTTTCTATGTTATTTTGAAATTATTCAAATATTTCAATTATTTGTCAATACATATATTCAATTGTTTTATATATATTCGATTATTCAATTTTTTTCACATTATATAATTTCTTTTACTTTTACAATTCTCTTTTACTTTTTTTCCGTATATTGTTAGAGAAAGTTAAAACAATTGTTTATGCGACTCTCTCATTTGAATGGATTTGGGTATAATAATAACAATTTTTTTGTCTCATTTAAAAAAAATTCCATTTACTTTTATTATTATATTCACATTGCTTTCACATAATAATAAACTTAACTGTATTTTTTTAAATATGAGAAAAAAATTAATATTACCATACCCAAATCCATTGTTATTGCGAATAATTGTTATAATTTTTATTAACCAAATACGAAATTATTATTATTATTGTTTATCATAATTATTATTATTTGTTATGATTGTCAATATTATATATTATTATTATTGTTTATTATAATTATTATTTATTATTATTATTCCTCACGGTTGGCCAGTTGCTTTTCAAAGGGCAACGATTCAGCATAAATGTAGCAATGAAAAACGTGTCGAGGCAAAACAATCCCCGAGCAAGTTGATGTCGATGCACGTGCACTCGGCGCACTTTATCAAAAATGTTTAAAGAGACCAATAAAACGGATTACAATGATAATGGGCGTTGGCGTACGCGGGGGCATAGCTCTATCCCCCTCCCCTTCGATTTCTCGATCGGAATCAAGTGTGTCACGTTTCGCGAGTGCGACGATTAAACGCGATGTGCCTCGGGGCGAACAGACGTTTGCGCTACGGAGTCAATTTTGTGCCACGTGCCGTGCATACGCGTGTACGCGTGTCTGCGTTTGCCGTAATTTCCAATGGTCTCGTAAAAAAGAAAAAAAAAATTATGTCGCGAATGGAAATTAATTTTCCACGACGTTGATAGGAGTAGTGTTCAATTGGAACGATATGTTTTATTTTAGAGGGTGGGAGGGGGGTGGAGGATGCAATTTTTTTCAGAAATTTGAATTGTCGATTTTTTGTAAGATTAAGTAGGCTGAAACGACTTTTAGAGCATAGGTGAGGGAAGAGAATAATTCAAGCAATTAAAGCGAATTAGTTTTTCTGAACAGGTGATTTTTTATTTTTTTTTCTCTATTATTCGAAAAACCGATTTTTTTGGTTATTAAAAAGTATCGATTTTTATACATCGTTCAACAGTTCGATTTTTCCGTAGGAAGAAAGGAATTAATTTATCTGAGTTTTTCATTTGCTGAATGATTTTTTTAAAAATAATTCAAGGGATTCTATTTTTTTTATTAATTGGAAAGTAGTAATTTTTTAAAACGATTTTTTCAAGAGAAACAATGCTTCTGATTAAGTTCATAATTCAATCATTTTTTTTTAATTAAGACAAGGAAAGCCATTTTTCTGAGGTATTTAATAATTATACTGATTTTAGGGAAATTGTAAAGAACGAAGTCACGTATTTCAACGTCTCGTATGTCCTACATTCTTTTTTTAACTTTTGAAGAAAATATTATTTTTGCTACTCCCATTTTTTTTTACACAATTTTTAAATTATTTTTTCTCCAAAATTTTTTTTTGGAGAAAAAATAATTCCCCCATAAAACACTCCCATTTTTTTTTACACAATTTTTAAATTATTTTTTCTCCAAAACAGTGTTTTATTTTTCATTATTGGGCATGAACACTAGGACGTTATAGAAAAAAATTTGGAGTGATAAAATTTTTCGAAAAGTGATAAAAGTAAAACCGTGATTTGAAGTGACAAAATAAACAAAATATATTCTTCCTTTTTATCTTTAATGAAAAATTCTCTGAAATAATTATTTTTTAACTTTTTGAATAAAATCTCGGAAATAATATTAGTGATCACGCAGTCATTGATTTGTTGCCCATCAATGTACCTCACAGCGATAACAAGGGCAACAAATCACGAGGAAAGTAAACGCAAAAAAGAGATAAATTATTTTTTTTCATTGAAAAAATAAAAAAACGTTCGTAGAACGTCTTCAAAATCACCTTTGCTTCCTGTATATATGAACGTGTGTATACATGTCAATATCCATACTACGAGAAGAAAAAAAAGGAATTAAAAAAGAAATACTGGCCACGTGCTCCGAGGCGGTGCCACGTGACACGTGTATCCTCCGAATTGCATATTAATGCGCAATTACGTCCGGCTAAGCCAGCGAGACCGAAGACAATAAACTGGCGTCGATCATTTGTGAGCAGCCTTCCATAAAAATACAACTCCGTTGTCAATGGTTTGCAACGTTTTTCTTTCATTTTTTTACACAGTTGAAAAATACTTCAAAATGCAAATACGTGTGCATGTTAAATCGAGCTGAACTGCAATTAAAATATTTGTTGGGTACAAAGCACGTTTTCATTTTCGTAATAAATGAAAATAATTTTCTTTTTTTATTGTTTAACCAAACAAACCCAAACAAATGGTTTGGTGCGTAACCGCAGTAAAAACGTTATTTCTGCAAATTATATTTTGTTATCACTGTTATATAATTTTTAAGAATAATTCATAATTTTTTAACATTTATTATTGATATTTATCAAAAAAGTTTACTAAAAAATAGAATTTCCTATATTTAATTAATAACCTATAATTACCTAATCATAGTGCGTTTAACCCAAGAATAAACGTGAATTTTTCTTGAAAAAAAAAATCCAAAAGTAGTATCTGCATTTTTGAAGAAAATTAATAAACTTAATATAGTCTAATAAATCAACTTTTAAAAATAATCCTAACTAAATTTAAAAAATAAACTTGATAAAATAAAAAAATAAATCTAATTAAATTAATAAACTTCGCTTAAATAAAAAACTTACAAAAAAAAGAAAATAAATAAATTTAATAACAACATATGACTCTAAAATAAAAAATTGACTTAGAAAAAAAAAGACTCCCTAATACCCACGTCCCTAAACGTACTACGTACTAATACAGTCTCGTTAATCCATCAGCTGTTCCGATCTCTTTCGCAACATATGTCTATAAAAGTTCCCATGGCTCGTGCCGTCACGCTTCCACACCGAATCATATCCCCAATGTGTATCATGGTTCGCAGTGACACACATCCCTCCCCGTCTGTTTCCACGTTTCTACCCTTCGAAACAACCCCCTACCCCTCTTTTGGTAGAGTACCCACGTGACGCAAACATAGTTTAGTATCTCACCGTTTTTACCCCTCCCCCCCCTATCTCTGTTCTTTACTATTTTTTTATATCGTGTGGATGTATAGGTGGTTATATTATCATTATATCATTATTATTATTACGTCGTTATAAACTGTATTATTTTCTACTATGATTATTATTCTGATTATTATTATTATTATTATTATTTATCATTATTATTATTATTGTTATTTTTTATTATTATCACCGCTATTCTAGTTATTATTTTTATTATCATTATTATTGTTAATATTTTTTGTCATTATAATTATTATTATTTTCTTTGTGTATATTAATTTTAACTTATGTTTAAGTTTATACGTTATTTTTGTTACTTCTTTTTTTGTCCGAAAGTCTAAGATAATAATAATAATATTATATCATCATCTCTTCCCCCTCCACCCCAAAATTCGACGATTCCTCCCCCCTTATGGCGTCATGCAACCCTCTGGAAAGTCCGAGCCTTCGTCACCACCAATCCACCCCAATAGCCTGCATTTCGTGTTCTTCAACTATAAAATTTCCATTTGCCCCCATGGGGCTGGGGGGTGGCTTATGGGGGTTGCCCGGAAGTGAAAACCGCGGTGAATTCGTTCACACGAGTCGAGACCCTCGCGATTGTGATTTCGGTGGAGGAACGCGTGCTCGCGATGTTAATCGTCGTACCGGGGGTTAAGCGGCGTGGCGTATGGCGGGGGGGGGGGGTTAGGGTTTGGGTTAGGGGGGTCAGTGAAGATTTTATCGGAAAAAAAGTGTATCGTAGCGCGTGCCGAGTATATAATTATTTTATTTACGTTTTTATTGTTATTATTTAAAAAAAAAATTATTTTTTTTTTGGTGAGAAATCGACCTGTTTTTGAAGTTGGAACAGAAACCTTCAAGGTTTGAGAATAATGAGGGACGCCGAGGAACGGAGTGCCGGCTGGAGAGGGGGGGGGAGGGAGTTCGATCAATCAAATCGGTGACTAACCGAATTAATTAAATACCGAGAGGGAGAAAAAGGAGTCGTTCATTTTAGGAGGCTTTGGGGTATATGATTTTTTATCCAGGTGATTTTTTTTTATCTATATACACATATATATTGAAAAAGAGGGAGACGCAGCGAGATTAATTAATTTATTTATTTATTATACCCTGGAACTATTTGGGGCAAGAAAATAGACATAGAAAAAAAAAAACCCAAACAGAAGACTATACGAGAAGGAGAGCATTAATAATATATAATTTTGTCGTATGTAAATTGTATAGAATCTGAATAAACCCAAACACCTGATGAAAACGTCAACCAGTTATGAAACAGAAAGAGAAAGAGATGATGATGATGATGATGATGATGATGATAGATTTTAATATGCCCCAGTAATACTTTCGGGCAATACGGTGCAATATACAAAAATAATAAATAAATATAAGAACATAAATAATAATAATGATACACTAAGAACTAAGCAACTAAAAAAACTAAGTCTAATAAAATAATAATACATCAGGAAAACTAAATAATACAATTCAAAATAATAATTCTATAATAATAATCATATATATATATATAATCGAGTTTTATTTGCGAAACTTTCGTATGAAGTTTTTTACAAAGTTCCTCTCTAATAATAATCATATAATAAATGTATACAAATAAAAATAAAATGTAAATAATAATAATAATAATAATAATAATAATAACCTACACCATCGCCAGCAGCCTATTTCAAACCAAATATAAGAAAAATAATAATAACAACCTATATAATTAAAAAAATAATTAATAGAAAATATTTAAAAAATATTATTAATAGAAAATACAAAATATTATTAACAATACGAAAATATTGTTATAAAAAAGAGAGAGGGAGGGAGAGAGAGATAATAATACAGAACAAAAAAATGAGAAGAGCGAAAAGTTTATCCGTTCATTTGGCTCGAGTTCACTCTCTTCTGGATACAAAATACCTTGCACTGACTGCAATTATGCTAAAGATGCATTCCCACGGAGTCGTGTTCACCTGGCACGCTCGCATTCTCTCCCTCTCTTTTACCGGAACGCGAGCACATATACACACGTGTCAAAAAGCACACATGCTGCCTTGACGTGTGCACCACACGCGGCGATTGTTCAACTCGACTACCTTATGCAGCCCGCCTCAGAATTCCCCCTTCAAAAATGTTTCCGCACCCCAAGGTGTGCGCCCCTCGCGGCTTTTAATTGTACGGCGCCTCAAATCCCCCCTCTTTTCCCATTGCATTCTTCCTGTCGTTCAAA
Organism: Ophioninae sp. B BG-2022a; assembly: GCA_030522765.1. Taxonomy (NCBI): domain Eukaryota; kingdom Metazoa; phylum Arthropoda; class Insecta; order Hymenoptera; family Ichneumonidae; species Ophioninae sp. B BG-2022a. Next base: position 9,606 of record JAPYZJ010006911.1, on the reverse strand, counting down.
ATGTCGTCTCACACACTCACCAACACGAGAGTGTACGCGTCTCTGGCACGTGCTCCTAGATCCTATCGATTTCCGGATTTACGTATGGGACACCATGTTTGGGTTTGTTTGGGTTTAAATTATATTTGGGTTTGTTTGGGTGTAAATTATGTTTCTGTTTTTTTTTTAAATTATTATTTTTCTTTTTTTTATTCGCAGTTTTGAAATCTTTAATCCGCGTCCTTCGAAATTGGAGATCGAAGTTTGATAGACTGCACCGATAGATATCGTTCTTTGATCGCTGAATTGAAAATAAATTAAAAACGATTGTTTTTTCTTAGTCTTCTTGCCACGTAATTCGTAATGTTCGTTCTTCGAAATTCGAGCCCAATGGAGCGAAGTTGAAAATGATTGTTTTCTGATTTGTGGAATTAAAGAAAAATATATTGATTTTTTATTTTTTTTTTAAAGATAATAATCGTGAGGAGAAAAAAAAACAATTTTTTTACTCTTCTTCTTGATCCATAATAATCAACAGAAAACAGTGTGTTTTTTTTTCTTTCAATTTTAAGTGAAAGAAAAATATTTTTAATTAACAAAAAAATAATAAAAAAAATAACAGAATAAAATCAAGTGATTAAAAAAAGAAGAATAAAATTTAAAAAAGAGTGGAGTAAAAAAATTGAAAAATAATAGAAATAATGAAAACAATAAGAACTAAGAATTAAACAAATTAAAAAAAACTGATTATGAGCTGGGGAGGAGGGGGTTGGAGAGAGATGAAACGAGATCGCGAGTGTCACGTTGCGTCTGATTATCGCGGGAAAGAGACCGCCGGTCGACCACGAGTTGCGAACTCGTTGTTGGAGGAGGATGAAAAAAAAAAATAGTGTCCAGCGTACGCGTGTTGAGCACACGGCTGGTACTTGCGCCACGAGAGATATAAGTTTGTGGCCTTCGCTCGGGCACGTGCGCAACGCGGTTTTCCACTTTGTTCGCGTGTCCCCGTGCGACTGAAGATCTCTTGTCACGTGCCGACGACGTTTCGCCTATACGTAATATGCACCTACACACGAGAACACCCACACGTGTCACCGAGTTATTTGCGAACGTTTGTTTTTTTTTTCCCCAAGGAAGTCACTTTTTATCGTCGACTACACGAACTTGACGACGAAAGGTCAAAACTCATTATTGACAAGTTATTCAAATTAATTTATTCGTTTTTATGACTTCTTACTAATAAAGTAAACACATTTTTCAATTATGAAATTTATTAAGAGTTTAATTATTTTTATTACGTTTTATTAATAAACTTTGAATTTTTCGAATAAGATTCGAAAAGAATGTATTTTTTTTACAAGCGAATAAAAATTCTTAATTTTTTTAGAATTAACAGAATTTCTTGGTTTTTCAATGGTTGACAAATTATTGTCTTTTTAATGTTCTTTAAGTTAAAAAAAATCATATTTTTTTTTCTATTTAAAACATCAACGAGAATCATTAAAATATAAAAATTAAAAACGAAAGATTCAATGAAATGTATAAAAATTAAAATAAAATAAAACACAGAACGAAATATTTCTTAAAATTTTTAAAATTTTAAAAAGAAATATTTCAGGAAAAATTACATTATTTCGGCTAGAAAATAATGAAAAGAAAAATGTTGTGCAAGAAAACGTCGATCAAGTCTGAACTACTGTTACGCTGAATAAATTTACCCAATTGAATAACATACCTGCGGACGTTCGGAATTATTTTGAAATTCACCTGTGAGAATTCCAAAATTTGAAGCTCTCGATACAAGTGTCATAGGTGTGTTTTTTTTGTTGTGCGAACAATGCAAATTTGAAGTTCACACCACGTGTAACGCATTTCGCCATACGATCGCTTCTGTACGAACAATATAATTTTTTCTTAACCTTATCGAGACCCAAATAAGAGTCTACTGAGCGAAGTAAAAAAACAAGTCGATTTTCAATATTTTTCCTGACTCGAGTATGGTCATGGCAAAGTTGACATTTGACACACAGCTGGCACGTAGTCTTCACAACATTGAGTTTTTTTTTCGTTACAAAATATCGATAAACGATCGAGTTATTATTATTTAAACAAAACCATACTTTTCCTGGATGACTAATTATTGTAACATCTGCCCGTATTCGAGCTAAATGGAAACGAAAAAATAAGCTTTTGATATGATCATTGAAATTTCATTTAAAAAACATATTTTTCGGAAGTTTTGAGAAATGCGTGACGAATTTTGCAATTTAGGTATTACTCAATGGATATTGAAGAATAATAGTTCTCTTTGGAATAACGATACTTTATTAATTATTGAATTTTTCACTATTTAATTTAATAGAAATACATATATGAATAAATATATAAATATTTCAACAAAAATAATAATAAATAAATAAAAATACTGAATAAAAATTAATATTAAAGAATAAATAAATAAATAGCGATTAATAATAAATAATCAAATACATAATAATATTAATAGAAAATTATTTAGATTAATTATTTAAATATTGCAATAGAAATTTAAAAAAATATTTCAGCTGCTTTGCACTACAAAGAAGTAACCGTTGATCAGCTTTTAGTTTGGGTTTGTTCGGGTTTGGCCAAAATGGCTCAACGAGCCTCGCGACAATAATTATCTCGTTTAAAACGTTTGGGTTTGTGGTAATTGCGCGATGGTGATCGTCGTCGAGACGGATATAACGAGAAAGCCCTTCGCCCCCATAAAATTCGTCATTTTATGGCTTTGGGCTCCGAATTTGCGGCAGCAAATTATATTTGACGATTCTTCAGCACGTTCGGCAGAACCCTTTTCCGCAGACACATTTATACCTACACCCTTATTATCGACGAGTCTCGCCAGGACCTCATCGCCGACGCGCCTTAATCCCTTTTTTTCATTCATTCGAACGCACGTACTTTGGCTCCAATAATCATCGGATTACACTTCGACGTCATCCAGCAAATTAGCCCAATTTTCCTGCTTTCCAACCTCCAATAGTTATTCGAGGTTAAATATTTCTCCATTAATGATTGATTACTCTATTACTCCATAAAAATCTAAACGAAACAATTGTCATTAGAAACTAGGGTAATTACATATTTTGGTGACTTTTCTAAAAGATGGCTACCGATTGTTTTTTAAAAATATTTTTCGCTTTTTTTAAAGTATCATTTTATTTTCAGAGATTTTTTTTTTTACGAAAAAAAACATTTTCAAAATTATGAAAATTTCATTTTCATATTATATTTTTATTTTCAAAATTATGAAAATTTATTTTCAAAATTATGAAAATTTTATTTTCATATTATATTTTTATTTTCAAAATTATGAAAATTTTATTTTCATATTATATTTTTATTTTCAAAATTATAAAAATTTTATTTTCATAATTATGATTTATAAAACTATGAAAAAGTAAAAGCTTTTACTATTTCTCCTTAGCTATTAGATTTTTTTTTTATATTATTCGACGTAACCTTGAAGAATTCAAAAATAAAAAAAAACGTCACCATGGAGTTGCTGGACGAATTTTAGAGAGCAGAGTTGCGACGATAAATTTCGGGCGCGTTTAAAAAATCGAGTGCGAAATTGAAAAACCTTAAAGTAACATAAACAGAACTTAAACTTGAAGTAAAATAAACCAAAACTTGAACTTAAATTTAAAGTAGAGTAAACCAGAACTTAAACTCAAACTATAGAGAAACAGAAACAGAGAGAGAGAGAGAGACAAACGTGGTGCAATTATGCTCTCCGTACTTTTGAATTTGGGTCAAAACAATTTGCGCGAACTTCCGAGAAGACAACAAGGGAACGTTAGCCCACCGGAAATCCATCTCCCCGTTTCTCGTTTCTTCGTTTAACCGTACAGTCCTGCAATCTCGAACATTGGGGCGTATTTGTGATTAGGTTACGAGAAGGTAGTTTGGCTGGGCACTGTTATTTACCTGCTCCTCCTTTTTTTTCTTATTATTCCATCTTTTTTTTCAACGTCTCGACTTCTCTGCAAAGGGAACTTCGAGGCCATCGTTTCAATGCAGCATCAGCGGGTTCAATTTCTTCCGTCCGGTCAATTATATCTAAAAAAAAAAAGCATCGATGATTCCGATTTCGTTCTTCGAAAGGATCTAGACACGAATGTCCTCGAAATACACACAAAATGTTATTTCGGGGACGTTCCCACCCACCCAATGTATACTTCGAGGACATTTCGCACTTTCGAGGACTCCGAAACCCTTCGAAGTTTTTCCCACGTGCACGAGTTTGTAATAACGTTCAAATTTGTTATCCTCGTTCTCGCGGTCACGATCGGGCCCAAAGTTTCACCAAACTTTCGGGAGGGGGGGGGGCCTTACGTCTCTCTCTCTCTCTCTCTCCGTTCCTCTCTCGCCCTTTTCTTAGCATCTTAGATTTCATCCGACTGGCCCTGACGACGAGTGAGAGAGAAACAGTCTTTCGAGGTTGGGAGGGGGGGGGTTTGGAGATCGAGAGATCTGAGACGGCGCGATTGTTACACGGGGGTGGGGAAAAGAAGGCGCCTTGTAAGAAGGCCCCGAGGTTTCGCACGTGCTCGATTTTCCCACGAGTCCTAAGCCGCAGCCGGCTTAGTCGACGTTCCTCCCCCCTCCCCCCTCCCCCCTCTCTCCCCCTTCTCTCTCTCGCTCTTTTTTCTTTTTGTCTCTTTCCACCTTAAGACCCCTCGCAACACTCATCCTTCTGCCTTTCCCTCTCTTGTACTTTGAATGTACTATGCACGTGTACACGTTCTTTTCTCTCTCTTTCTCTCTCTCTCTATCTCTCTCTCTCTCTCTCTCTCTTGCTCGACTCGGGCCGAGTACGAAAGACGCGGGGGTTGGAGGGCCCCTGCCACGGGCCCATTGTATCGAGCACGAGCACTGGGCCCCCCGAGACACTCTTTTAGTCGCCGAGAACTCGTCCATGTATATATGGATGGATATATTATATAGATTATGTTTATATGATACACACCCTGTATATAGGTGATTGAACGAATGGTGTAAATAATAATGGTGGACGTAATTGTTATAACTCTTTTAATTTTAATTATTGGAATTAATTGATGTATATTGAGTTTAAATGTGTTAGGAATATGTTCATAATTGATTTATTAATATTAATTAATTATTATAGTGTAAATATGTATATATATATTTTTATACAATATATTATATTATATATTGAGTTTGAATGTGTTAGGAATATGTTCATAATTGATTAATTAATATGAATTAATTATTCAAGTGTAAATATGTATATATATATTTTTATACAATATATTAATGTATTGTAAATTTTTTAAATTTAATTATCTTAATATATAAAATATATTCCGGAAGTTGAGAATGTTCTTAATTGCCGAATCGAATACTAAACGGATGGAGCAACCGGGAAAATCCGGTGAGACACGCCGCAGGAATTATTAAGGGGGCTGAAGTGGATTTCGGTTTGGGTTTTGGCATTTCTTGATTCGAGGAAATCATCGGGGCTGGATCGTTCTTACTCATGCTCATTTGTGGTACATAATAATTATCGTTTGTTGACTGGGGAATTTTTTTACAAGGGGTGTATAAATTACGGAGTTTATTTAAGCTTCTTGGTTCATCTGAAATGAAAAAAAAAGTTTCTTTTTAATCGTTTTATATTTTCAAAAACACAAGCGAAATTTTTCATTATTGTTAACAAAAATATAATCTTGAAAAAAATTGATTTTTGAAAAGCAAACATCGTTGATGTGGTTATCAAATAAAAATTTTTTTTCTTTACCTTAGAATAATTATTTTTATTAACTTTGCTAATAAAAAATAAGAGTTATAAATATAATGAATTAATATTAAACATTGAATTGGTTTATTATAAAAATGTTGTTGATAAATATTAAAAAATCGTCTGAGAAACGATATTTAAATAATTTCAATAATTGCAGCAATTGAAAAAAAGTTTTTTTTAACAACAACAAAAATTGACTGTTATTGTTTGGTTTTAATAGATAAATTCATAAGAGTTCTGAAAGTGCTGAAAAAAAAAAACAGAAAAAGGGCTGACCTATACTGAACTTCTTTTTTTATTGGCTAAACGAGTCTCAGGACCAGTCATCGATGCTGACGTTTTTGCTGTAGTGCGTACTTTTCCCTCGTCGGAACGAGGTTGAATGTGAGAAAAAAAACGGCGCATTCGGTCACAGAACGTGCGGCAGTTAACGACCACCTACGTCATAGCATCGGTCACGAGAGCTCGCATCCAGGTTACCTTTTTACTGTACCACCGTAGCTTGTACCTTGCTCATTTATCGTGATGATTAAATTCTGATGGGACTCGATCGTGACTCACCGTGACGACTCTTCGTGCCTCTCTCTCCATCTTTCTCCCTCTCTGTTTCTCTTTTTCTGTTTTCTTTAGTCTGTAATTTTATTTTTGAGTTTTTACTTTTTATTTTTGATTTCGAGTATTGCTATTTTCATCTTGTTGTATTGTTTTTTAGATATTGTTATTAATTTTGTTTAATTTCATATTTTTATTTGTTAATATTTTTGATATTTTCTTTATTTGCCAGAAAGTTTTAATTAGGGCGTAATAAATGTTCTATTTTAGCTTTCAGTACATCGAATTATCTATGTGAATGAATTATTATAAATTTTATAAATATATAAATTTTAATTTCATGGGTTTACCTTCAAGAATTCACGAATTCACGAACCCAAACATTTACTCTAATTCATACAAACTTACTTCTCGAGTACTAAACGAAAGCTAAACACGAAAGTCAAACAAACCCAAACAAAAATCCTAACGAAATTTCTCCTCTATTTCTAAATTCTTTAAAAACCCAAGCAAAATCAAACGAATCCAAGCAAACCTAACCAAACCCAAACAAACCCAAATAAAAATCTTTCTTCGCTCCAATTCTAACGAAATTTTCTTCAATTTCTAAATTCCCTAAAAACCCAAGCAAACTCAAACAAATCCAAACAAACCTAACCAAACCCAAACAAACCCAAATAAAAATCTTTCTTCGCTCCAATTCTAACGAAATTTTCTTCAATTTCTAAATTCCCTAAAAAACCCAAGCAAACTCAAACGAATCCAAACAAACCTAACCTAACCCAAACAATCCCCAAAAAAAACCTTTCTTCGCTCCAATTCTAACGAAATTTCTACCGATTTCTTAATTCCCTAAAAACCCATCGGTTGTCGTCTTCTGCATTTTGGAGTCCTCAAACCCAAACACCCGAATTAGTTCCGTCCCGGTATAAATTAGTCGGAAACCAAACAGATGTGGATCGTTAATCGCTGATCGTTGATGAGGGTTTTTCCGAGCTGGGTAAAAACAGTGGAAGCGTGCGAACCCTCAGTCCCGACGGCTCGCAATTTTTCCTTCGTCGCCTTACGATCCTTCCCGTGTATATTTACAGCTCCAATTCGAGTATTATGTGGACCATCAGGGTCTGCCAAAGCCGCAAAATAAAAGCTGAAAGATATTTACGATAGGATGATCCCTCGTTACGATTAAGGGGGAAAAAAAAATTCCTGGATTGTCGTCAGGCCTCGTAAAATTCTGCCAACTGTAACGGACTCGATAATGTATTCACAATGACCGAACAGCTGAGACACGCGAGAAGGCAAAGCCCTCTAATAAATGGCGAATTTGCAAAAAGCAAAAATAAACAAAAATAAAAAGAGAGGAAGGAGTCGAAAAGAATTTTTGCACGTGTCGAAACGATCGTCGAAATGATATATACCAACACGAATATTTATATACATATGTAAACATATATATATATATATATATATATATATATATATATAAAACTCTAACCTGGTAAAAATCGATTCTCAAAATAGCCAACGATTGGTCGTAAACGACCAAAGTCGTTAAGAACACTCGACCGACTTTTTCGTATAAAATTTGCTAAAAAAAGTAATTACTAAAACACGATAAATTATATATATACCACCACTCGCAAAGTTACACCAATATTTCTTGCCGCTCTAAAAGTTAGATAACTCCGTAAAAAAAAGATAAAACAATTTGACGAACGCTTATTTTTAACAGAACGAATTTAGCTTTAGTTTCTATTTTGAAAATAATTTTCATGATTATTTTCTTTTGATTCTATCTATACTTTTGTACCATAATTTATAATATCGAAGAAAATAGTTGACAAAATTGATCGGATATTTCATGATCACGATATAGGATGAAATAATATTGAAGATGATCTATATATAATCTAATTTTAAAAAAATGATAAGCGAACGTACATGTGGGCCAACTCCGTGCGAATCAGCGGCGCCAGCTTAGCGTCCTCGTGGATTTACAAGATTGCTCGAGACACGTGGGTGGATACAAGCGTCTCTCGTATATATATTTGCATACCGAATCAATAAAAACTCCGTTTCGACATCGACCCGACTAATTACAGAGATAGGAACACACGAACGCACACATCGATCGGATCTTTCGTGCTCGTTTTTGAAAAAGTATCGAGTATTTAATCATGAAATACTCTGATCAAAGAAACTCTCGATTGTTAGCGCCCACTTGGTTGTTGGCACAGTTGTGTTGTGACGCAAAAAGAATTCGATCAAAAAAAAAAAAAAAAAAAAAAAAATGGAATAAAAGGAACAGAAATTCGATAATCGTGGAGGTTCAATGACTCATGGATCGTTAAAAGAACAATGCTATTTGTAGCATTGATATTGAGGCCAATCAGAAAAATAGTCATTACGCGTGATACTGCTATAACAGTTCCAAACGATTTTTTTTTAAACCAAAATGAAAGTGTGTAATTATGATGATTGTCGTTTTGGTGCGGTCACCCAACCGAGTAGTGGATCGAGAAAGCTGGATAGAAAAAATGACGTGGAGGTTGATGCAATTTCATGTAACATTCGTTGAGGATTGAAAGTGGATTCAAACAGGATTATTCTGTCATGATAATCCGTTAGGATTCAAATTGGATTCAAATGGTATTGAACCCAATACCCAAACAAAACCCAAACAAAGTCAAAGAAAGCAAACTGGATTAATCAGTCAAAATCCAATGGCAATCCCTTACGATTCAAAACGGATTCAAACGGTATCAATCCACAAAAATCCAATGGCAATTTGTTACGATTTGATCAGAATTCAAACGTGATAAATCCGCCAAATTCAAATACTAATTATTTAATATTCAAACTGGATTATTTACAATACAAACTACATCTCTCCATCAAAACCCCAGATTTTTATTGGATTCTTATTGAATTCGAAGCCCCAACTTCTCATTCTCACTTCACTACCCCACCCCCTGTGAATCCATTTTTCCAATCCGTCACAAATGGATTCACCCTGGATTCACCAAACAAATTCCCCCAAAAAGTCCCAATTAGAATTCCCCCAGCTGGGAATTCGATCCCAATGATGCATTTGATCGATTCATCTGTACATTTCGACTCATCAAGCCTCCAATGACCGCATGGACGAATCCGCTTGTTCCCTCTATCACATTCTTATCATTCGCAGCAATCGTGTAGCGTCCCGGATGCGTTTCATAAAAGAGGCCCTCTCTCAACTGTCCTCAGGATCATCTAGAAAATAC
>JAPYZJ010006910.1:0-13259 GCA_030522765.1 Ophioninae sp. B BG-2022a | reverse complement strand
AAAAATATATTCAAAAGTTCCGAATTTATTTCCCAACCTTCCGGAAGTCTATTAATCAATTCCTCGACTTGAAATACACGCGGTACACGCTGAAAAATCCGCTTGGATTAACGGCAGAGTTAATGCGTGATCGGAGGGGGGGGAGGAAGGAAAAGGTTGGGGGAGGGGAACTGGAGAACGCTGAGGTGGACCAAAAAACCTCCGGGTTGATGAACCCGGTGTTGAAACTCAAATAGGTATGGGGGTGATATGGAACTATCGGTAGTTTGTCACTGAAGAGGTTTTGGATCCAGGGGAGAAGAATTAGAATCTTGAGAAACCGATGAGATGATACGATGAGGAAAAAAAAAGTTCTGTCCAAATTGGGGTTGGTTGTCTTTGGGAACGGAAGACCGGAAATGGAATCTTTGAATAGTTTGAATCTGCGATTTCTGACTTGTTGGGATTTCCTCTTTAATTTTAACCCAAACACACCATGGAGGTTATTTCACCTTAATTCCGGGAATCTGGGTGGGTTTTACTCGAAACGTTTTTTTCGTTTTTTGTTCGTTTTTTTCTATTTCAAAAATGACCCGGACCCAAACGAACCCGAACAACACCAAACGGAAAAGTATATTCTAAAGATGAACCATGAATTTTTGGAGATTTTTTAATGGATATGGGTGGGGATTAATATTCATGAAAAAATCTCAAAAAATTCATGGTTCATCTTTAGAATATACTTTTCAAGGAGAAATAGTTGTGTTTTTTTAGATTTCTTATTTTTTATATTTTTTTTATCAAATATTGAGCAACTCAGGAAAAAAATGTTTTGTTTTTTTCGAAAAATATAGCGTAGGTGAAAATGATGGGAAATTTAGTTTCAATACCAATTTCGTAAAGGAAGAAGGATTTTTCTCTTGACAGAAAAAAAAATTATTTCAATCTAGAAAAATAAAATAAATAATAATGAAATAAAATTATTAAAATAAAATAAAACCACTAATTATAAAATAAAATAAAATAATTCATACATTATTACGAATTGTTATGAATTATTCCATTATAATTAAATAATTATACGTTCGAGAAAATTCAGAATGAACTTTTAGGTAAAACCAGATAAAAACGACCCACGTTCACGGTTTGAGGGTTACATGCTTAAGGCGAGCGAAGATAATTTTTTTTTTTCAATTTTCAAAGTAGCCTAACCTCTCAACTCGATCATCCGATACGAGAGGGCGTCGTCATCTGCGAGATATTTTTTTTCGTCGTCGGAGGGGAAAATATCGTTCCAGAAGCGAAACTCCGTCTCACAGCGTCATTTCCTGACGGCGTTAGCCTCGTTACGTTCTCGCACCGTCGTAACTTTCTTTTTATCGGGCAATTAACGTTTCTCGGTACGGTCGCTATGTTTTTTTTTCCTTCCTCTCCTTTGGCCATTGTTACCTTCTCATACTTTTTCGCGTTAGTCACCGGCTACCGGGATAAGGCCGATTTTACATCTTCCTCGTCTTCCCCTGACGACGGCACAATTTTGCACGCCCGCGAGACCTTCCTTAAAAAAAAAAAAAAAAAAAAAAAGAAAAAAATATTAAAAAATAATGTTTAAACGTACAGAGGCGAGACGAGGACTCGACGGTGGTGCGTCGCGATAATAACGGGAATTCGGCGGTACGGGGGCGGCCCGGGAATGAGATATTTCGGAATAATGAGCGTGGATGGGCGCGCCACCGGATAAACTGTATTTACGAGGCTCGCGCGTACTCTCGCGTTTTACACATATATCTATATATATGTATACATATACCATATGTACATAGTATGTATTTATATACGTATATATTTTTATATATTTATACGGGCGAGGGATGAGAAGAGAAGAAACGAAATTCACGTACCGGGTGTGGCAAATAGTTTGCAAATTTCATTCTATTTTTTAATAGTGATTTAACCTAATCATTGCAATGCAATGCATTTTTTTTCGTATTTTAATAATTTTTGTAAGATTCTTTTATTTCTTAAAAAAGTGTATTTTTTTTTACTGCGCGTCTTACTAATTATTACGAAGATTAATTGTTTACAATGAATAATTGCTATTATTAACTAATAGTAATATTGTTAATAGTAATAATTATAGTAATATTAATTAATAAATTAATCATAATTATTATCAATTACTTCCTAGTTGTTACTTTAATTACTTACTAATTATTGCTCAAATTACTTTAACCCATACAAACCCAAACGAACTCGTTATTACTATTCATTAATACTTAATTATTTATTCATTTAAATAAATTAAATTAATTTTTTTTTACGAAAATAAATGCTAACGTTTGAATGAAAATTGTAAGAAAATTTGTACGTGATCCATACGACGAAAAAAATGGCGTCAGCATCGCAGTTGGAATGTACTTTTCGTGTAACACTTTTAAAACGACACTTCGGAGGAGAACGAATAGGAGATATTTCTTGTGAAGGGTAGGGGATAAAAGTTGTGTTTTTTCGCCCTCTTTTGGCTAAGCAAACAAAGTGTAAAAGCGTCGAGCAACCTCCATCACGGATGGCTAGTTGAAAGTTTACGCTCGCGGGATGTAACTCGCGCCTACATTAAATAATATCGTGCGAAAGTGACATTTGGACGAGAGTTCGACTCCTCGCGACCCCTTTTTCGACTTTACAACCCTCTCCGTCCCCCAACAACGAAAATACGAACCCAACCTTCGATTAAATAATGAAAAAGAAGTTCGAAGCTTGAAAAATACTTTTAGTCGATCAAACAGCGTTCGGGTTACCGCGAGTGCCCGATATCTCCGCCTCTATTCTCTCTACAATGCGATAACTCCGCCTGTGTGTTTTATGTCTCTTCGAAGTGCGCATTAAATACGACATTGAACTTTTCAATTCAATATTTTTTGGTTCGTCAATTTTCAGTAAATCGATTCAACGTTTTTACGTATTTTCAGTTGAGGTGTTCAACCATGATTTCCAAAAATGGCTGAAAAAATAATAATAATACAAACAATTAAAAAAAAAATTATTGCGATCCGAATTTTTTTAAAAAGGAGATAAAAAATCGAAAAAAATTCAATAATTTAGAAAGTGAACTTTTTAGAATTTCTCAGGTATGTTGAGACTGAAATTAATTCGTTAATTAATCGATATAAAATTAAAAGCTCGCAACGGATTAATTAATGAATTATTTGATAACAAATTAAAAGCTCGAATCGAAATAATCATTGAATTAATTGATAACACATTAATCTCCGATCAAATTAATTAATTAATCAATCGATAACCAATTAAAAGTTCGAATTGAATGAACTAATCAATTAACTAAACGATAAGAAATTCAAAGCTTCAATCAAAAATCGACAACAAAAATATGACAATAAATAATTAGATAAATCAATAAAAAAAAATTTCTACGCCGCTGTTGAAACAGAATAAAGATTTGGCTTTCCGAGCAAACTCAATTCGACACGAAGTGTTTCAACAAAGGCCGTGTATTGTTTATAACAAACACTCTGTGTGAAAAGTGGTCGAAAGCATCTACCAAGTGGTAACAGAGAAAAGACCGTAGGGTAGTTCGTTCCAAGTTGGTTTTCGAAAAGGTTCCCGTTTCGGGACGAATAAGAGAGGAGGCTCGATATACCGCTCTCTCGATCAATTATCCGTGTTCCCGGAGCAGCGACTAATCTGCCTAATCGGGTGGCCGTTGCCCGAGGGTTACGAGTAGTATACCGTGGTTATGTTGTTCATCGGAGAGGATTGGTCGGGGGATCATCGAGCTGGGAGATAATCGGGCGCACGTCGTGCAATTATCGGTTGCGGTTAATAAGGAGATATACCCCGGAGCGGAGACTGCACGCGTGCTTCTATCCTCCCCCCCCCCGCCCTCCATTTGCGTATACTCACGCGGAAAGGTGAGACGAACCAGAGAAAGAGAACCACATAGAACCAAAGAGAACCACATAGAACCAGAGAGAACCAAATAGAACCAGAGAGAGAGAGAGAGAGAGAGAGAGAGAGAGAGAGAGAGAGAGAGAGAGAGAGAGAGAGAGAGAGAGAGAGAGAAATCAAGGCTCTCTCTCTCCAGGGTTGATTTCCTCTCGACGCAAGAGAGGAAGGAATAAAGGGTCGTAGACGCAAGGAGAAAGGACGAAGGGTGCGAAGGTGGTTGTATGCGCAGCCAGGGCTTTTGCGGTGAATCGAGATCGGGGTTGAGACCGCGCGCGCATTCACTCGGCCTTATGATCGGCTTACGGATTGCTAATCACCAGCCAAAGAGGAATATGCCGAACGAGAGGGTTGCGCCACAGCCCCCTCCCCCCTCCCCCTTAACCCTCCAACCACCAACCCTCTTATACACATTGAAGGATGCGCCCAAGAATTATCGGACGTGAAAGCCCACGCGGGGCTTCAATAATTCTCACTGACTTAAGATTCTTAACTCAATCTTAACTTGAACTCAAATTAACTTCAAATTTAACTTAACTCGAACTTAACTCGAACTTAACTTGAAGTCAACTTAACTTGAACTTAACTGAACTTGAATTTAACTTGGACTTGACTTAACTTTAATTTAACTTAACTTGGACTCAACTTAACTTTATTTAACGTAACTTGAACTTAACTTAACTTGAACTCGAACTTAACTTAATTTCGACTTGAACTTAACTTAACTTGAACTTAACTTAATTTCGACTTGAACCTAACTTAACTTGAACTTAACTTAACTTGAACTTAACTTAATTTCGACTTGAACTTAACTTAATTTAAACTTGAACGTAACTTAATTTCAACTTGAACTTAACTTAATTTTAACTTGAACTGAACTTAATTTAAACTTGTACTTAACTTAATTTTAACTTCAACTTAACTTAATTTTAACTTCAACTTAACTTAATTTTAACTTCAACTTAAACGTAATTTAACTTAACTTAATCTTTCTGACCGGTCTCTCGTCCAAAACAGAAAATCGAGTACCGTTTCCGTTTCTTACGTTTTTACCATTTCTTCACTACCCCTGTAAACTCGTCTCGTACTCCTGTATCTCCCATCCCTCCCGCCCCCCTCCAGGAAAGTGTACGCGCGAATTGCCCCCCGATTAATTAACACCTAGTCAACCTGAGATTCCCACCCTCGCACTTTTTTGGCTTTCATCTAACTAGTCCCGACCTCACCGATCGTCGCCTCCACTAATTGGCGCGCTCCGGTGCCCCCCTTATTAGCGACGACGACGTTAATCGACGAGTTCGATATTCCGACCGAAATAATAAAGCGTCCCGATGTTCCCGGGTGACGGAGATGCGATTTTTTTTTTCGGTTTTTGCGGTGACCGACTTTTGTTTTTGAGTGTAAGTATTGGGCGTTTTTTTTTTGCTCGTATTTTCCGAAAAATTTACTAGATTCCGTATAACCTAACCTCAACTATACCCAACCTAAAACTAATAATTTTGGTTTCGATACCACTCAAACAAAAAAGGATGGAAAAAAAATAAAAAAATTTTCCAACGATGGCATTTCGACGGGGACTTCGTCCTTCGAGACTTTTTTCCAGTCAATTTTATTCCAAAGCTAGAGTACTCTACCGATTGTCCGATAAGTTTCTTCGAGCGAGCAACCCGGGTGAAAAAAGAAAAAGAAAATAAAAAGCAAAACGAAAAAAAAAAGAGGAAAATTGAAGCGTTTTGTAAAAGAGCGTCGTCGTCGGTAACGGCACTCCGAAATACTCGAGGCTGGAACAAACTCGAACGAGGACAAACACACTTGTAGATTTGGCGCACGTAGCGAAAACACGAATGGTCGAATAATTGGTGACTCGTCGCCGGGTTTGTCCAACCTTTCAGTACTCCTCGTACGATCCATCCCTTTCGAGGCTTCCTACTCTCGAGTCTACCTTCAACCTCCCCGCTCCCCCCTCCTCCTCCTCCTCCTGCTATCTCCCTCGTGCACGCATTTATAGACTCTTATTACGTATCCTACGTACATCCAGAAAGGCTCAACGAGATTACTGTATTTGTCTCTCTCTCTCTCTCTCTTTCGCCTCCCAACGTTTCTCTCCCGGCGTTTCCCGCCCCGAAAATACTCTTCCACCCCCTCCCCCCTCCCAACCTGCGTCCCTCGTAAACTTGGCGACGCGGGTATGACCGAATGTGAGCGTGATTGGCGCCCCGATCGTGCCAGTGAAAGCACGCTGACGGAATTTATAATTCTTCGGGGCTCCCACTCAAAAGTGGGGGAAAATTCAGGGGGGAAGGGCTTTTAAACTTATTCTCATTGGTACTCATCGCGATCGAATCTGATGCATGAAACTTTGGAAATACGGGAAAAAAAGTTACGAGGGACGCCAGAGTGCTATGCGAAACTAGGGATTTTCTTTTTAGATTTTGGAGTACAGTTTTGGATATTGAATTAATGAAGTTAATTTAATTAGTTTGATTGGAAAGTTATATTAGAGATGTTAGAGAGAGAAAAAGAGATATTTCATTAATTAAATTTTACTACATTAAAACGTGATATTAGAGATTTTAAAAGAGATATATTAATTTATTTTAATTAAAAACTTATTTTCGAAATATTCGGGAATTTATCATTTAACTTTTTATTATTTAATTTAACATTATTAAATTAATGTAATAAAAAATTGTGTTAAAGAGCAACAACAAAAAACACCTACAATATTTCCCAAATCCGAAATATCTCTATCGAAAAATCCGTCTCAAATTCCGTTTGCAAATCCATACAGAATCTCTTCGATTTTACGCCTCGATTTAACGGATCGATAAATCGATCGAAAACAGAACGAATTTTTTTTAGAAGAACCGGTAATTCACGATATCGCAAAAATTGTGTTAATAGCTTTTTTTCAGTCTACAATAACGACATAGTCCAGCGTGCGTCACGCGATATTTTCGCTCGTTCCGAGCATACTCGAAAACGTTTTTTCACATCGAGATCTAAACGCGGCCAATCTCCCGTCGGTTTCGCGCGATAATGGAACTCTCCTAGGGGCAGGGGGGAGGTCGACACGCGTTAAAAAAAAAAAGAAATACTTTAAAGCGAGCCACGAGTCCCACAGGAGACTTTTCGACCTCCACCCTCCCCCCCTGCCCCTCACGAGTAACGGCCTTTTTTATAGCGCCGTATATACGCCGGAAAACGCGATAAGATCCGGCATTGCGCGGTATCTCGGGCCTCGTGATGCGAGGGTGCCCTCACGGAGGACCCCTCTCTTCCCTGGTGAAAAGTCTTCCGGGCTCGATGAAAAATATGAGCGTCGAGTCGCGAGTGTTTTTTTCTTTTTTTTCTTCTTTTTTTTTGGTTTGGCCGATCGTCGAAAATAATTTCTGGGAAAATTCTGCGAGGCTCGAAATCTGCGCAAATTCAACCCCTAGCGAGGGGTGCAATCGAGAAAGTTGGCGCGCTGTCGAGGCGTTTGACGCGTACCAACGAACCAACCCCCCCGAGGACCATTATTTAGCCAACACGAGGTAGAGAACTACGTAGCCTGAACTCTTGGGGGTGTGTTTCTGCGGGAACTCGTGTGCCCGGGGGTGCCAAAATAGTCAACCCCCTTGCGGCTCTCGGCTGTCGTCTACGCGATATATCTTTCTTTCTCTCGACTAAATATATGCGCTGCTGGCGTGTGATTGACGCCTTACACGACCGGCACACGCCAACGATTTCACCATCAACACCTAACCCCACCCCCTTGAACCCCCGACCCCCTCAAACTACCCCAAAAGGGGTCTTTCCCGGTACCCTGATTTCTTCTTTTTTTCTTTTCTGTGATCAACGAATCAACTTACCCCTTCCACTTTTGACATCCCGAAAGTCACAGGAAACGCCAACTACCCCTTCTTGTTTCTTGCGAAGTTTAGGCCTCGAAATTTAGTTTTAATTAGAATTTTGTTTGGGTTTGGAAAATCGAGAAAGTTCTCGGCTTAAAGCTGATATTGGATTGACTGGAGGAAAAAAATCGTATATCTTTTTGTGGTTTCGATTATTTTTAATCGAAATTACGATCCTGAAGAAAAATAATCGAATAATTCGTCTACGGATGATTAAATCCCTTTGGAATTGACTTGCGATAAATATGTATGAAATATATGAATACTTTTGTACCCTAACCCAAACAACGGAGTTTCTCGTCGTTGACGTCTTTCTGACCTTGAACTCAAAGAGCAAACTCTTCCAATCAAACTAATTCCTCAAAATTAATTCAAACCTCGTAAAACCCAATAAAAACAAAGTTAAAAAAGGCTCGAAACCAAATAAATCTAGCTACCCAAATAAAGTTCAAAAGCTCAAATCAAAATCTCGATTATTCATAATTCAAACCAAAAAAAGCCCTTTTTCAGCGCACCCTTCAAAATTCTCCAGTCCGATGATCTTTCCGGACCCAAAAAAAAAAAAACAAAAAAAATCGCCGATCGAAAACTTTGGTTGAACGAGAGCCACCGAGGAATCACTTCGCGATTGAAAGGGCTCGAGAAGTCAAACAGCGAGTGTCGCAGATGGATGGAGAAACAGGAAGGGAGCATACGGGCGTTTTTGGAAATATTGACGGAGCCATCGAAGATTGACGAGGGTGGAGGGGTTTTTTCATTGATTGAGGAGGGAGAGGGGAGGGGGGAGGGAGAAGCAAGTGCGCGGGTCGTGAAACGTCGAAAGATCCAAGGTCACGCGAAGAGCGTGATAAACGGGAGATAGGAGTGTACGGAAATCGTTTTAGCACGTGGAGAAGAGACCTAGTTCTCGTGTTAACTGGTACCGTAAGTGAATCTTTGCTGCTATGCTTCGCGAACGAACGAGAAATCACGTTTGGGCATATATATCGTCGAGGGTTACAATAGGGTTCGTGGGACGGTCGAGTCGTCACCGAATCGTTCAAGGGTCGAAATCCCTTTTTTTTCATTTTTTCATTCATTCGCCCAAACCTCTATATATATTATATATATATATATATATAATTTCGAATTTTTTTCGAACTGGGGTATTAATTATAACCGCGACTAATATATTTCTCTCCTAGTGACTTTGGTGGTTGCGCAAGGTTCGAGGAGGCCGAAACGGGAGAAACGACGAGGGTCTACCGATTTAATTGCGAGGACTGGTCGAAAATGTCCCCGGGGTTGGAATTAATCTTTCCACAGTGGAAAACGGGTTGGTCCCGAAGCTGCTGATATTGGAAGCTTATCTTGGCTGGAGCAAGTAGATCGGGTAAAACAAGTTTGTTAATTTGCGGCGCAACCTTTTCCACCCTCCCCCTCCTCCTCTTGTATATTCGATAATATATACATATATTTCCATTCATCTGTATATACGTATATGTATATATGTGTTGACGGAGGGTCGTCTCCCCAGCTCTGGATTCACCCCTCTCGCTCGGGTATCGATATCGAAAGATAAAATCTCAATATACTACTGTACACATGCGCGGGAGTTAAATATAATAAATCGGATTAGAGAGTAAGGGATGTGACGTGGAAACCGACGACGAGTGAAATTGGCATATGTTAGCGAGAGAGGGTGTATCAAAAGAGAAAGAGAGAGAGAGAGAGAGATAGTGGGAAAGAAAAGTTTATTCCATAGCTCCGGGTCGGCACAACCCCTATACGCGTTATAGGGGGGGGGGGGGGGCAATCGAGGGGCCCCGAGGGGGTGCTGGAAAAAATCGGCCGTAGTCGGTTACGTTTTGCTCGACCAATCGTGTCGTTGATTAAGTGCATAGAATTCGAGTTAACGAGCATCCCTGTGCCCCCTTCTATTTGCAGCCCCCCTCCCCACTCTCCTATAGTCGTATCTCGTTGTTGCTCGTTAAGAGATCGATCGACCCGTTTGTTTACTCGTGTACCACTATTCTATCCCTCAGGAACTCGGATATCACTTTTTTTCAATGGACGATCCAAAAGTGTCTATTTAGAAATGATTTTTGGAATTTTGGTTTTTGACTTTTGGAAAATCGAGACGACGTTTATAAGTCAATGTAAATTTTTGTTAAGGAGCCGGATAAGGGGCAGCTTTGTTCAGTCGTTTGGGTTTGTTTGGGTCAACAGAGTCCATGAGATATAATAATCAATGATCCCCAAGACTAATCGGTCGATCTCTGTCTCTTTGAATATTCATTCCAGGGAAGCATGAGAGACCTAGAGAGAGAGAGAGAGAAAGGAAAGTTGGTTTTTTTTTATTGTTTCCGCTTGGGGGGTGAAAATGGGGGTTGAAAATGGGGGGTGGAGTAGGTGGTCGTCCGGACGATCTTCCACCGTGGGATCGATTCGGACGAGTCACTCGTTCACTTCCGGTGTCCCTAAAAAGAGAGGGGTCGCTACACGCGTGCATCATGCAAGACTGTGAGAATATAACCTCGCACTTTGACGTCCCAACATCGTACGGAAACAAAGGAGTTCTGATTGCTCGCAGCTTTTTGGTTTCGGGTACCAGACTTTTGTCCGAGTTTAACGAAATCGGAACAAAATTGGTCGTGAGATGAATAAATGAAAAATAAATAAAAAAAAAACAACAATTAAAAAAACAACAATAAATACATAAATTAAAACATGCGAATAAAAATCCTACACTTCGTTGTACCATTTTTATTTTCATTTTTCAATTATTCATTCACGTTAATTTTTTTTGTAGGAACAATAATCATCCTTAATTATTTTTTAATCTTCCATCTTCCTTCACAAAAATTCGTTGCCAATTCATTCAACTTTTCTCTTTTCTTTCAATGACTATATTTAAATTCAATTCCGATGTTTTTTTATTTCTCTACAACGTACAATAATAAATAAAAATCCCAATAAATAATCCCAAATAAAATAATAAATCCCAAATAAAAAATCCCAATAATAAATCCCAAATAAAATAAAATAAAAAGTTATAAAAAAAATAAAATACAAAACAATTTGCAAAAATCAATAAAATAAAAATAAAAACCAAAACATGGAGAATAAAAAAAATCAATGGATTATTGATCGTCGGATCTCGCTAGTTCGAGACCTTTGCAGGGCAACTCTTTTCGCGTTAGGGATTTCCGGTCGTGCATGAAACCCGACGAGTCGACCGGGACGGGGGGGGGGGGGGGCACGACCCTTAGCGACGGTTAACCGCGCGCTAAAATTACAGCATTGTCGTGACAGCCAAGGGGGGTATAGAGGGGGCGGACACGGCTCGACGCGTTACGCCCTTTTCGAGGTGAACACAATTGGCAATGGGTTTATCGGTCCGGGCGCGCATCTGACCTTCATTATTTTCGCTACATCTCTTGGCGATCTTTGTTTGGGTTTGTTTGGGTCGTCGTTGTTTGGGTTTGTTTGGGTTGTCGTTGTTGTTTGGGTTGATGTTTGGGTTTGTTTGGGTTGTTGTTCTTGTTGTTTGGGTTTGTTTGGGTTTTTTTTGTTCTTGCGATTTGACGGATGTTCGATGGAGGAAGCTCGAGGAGAATTAGAGGTTAGGATGCACTCATGGGAAATGTTTGCTCGGTTGTCCGATTAGAGGCTAACGAGACACACAGCTCCTGGTCCATCCCTCTCTCTCTTTCTCTCGATCTCTTGTGCTCGGACCAGTTTCCACGAGCAAACGTAACCAACGCCCTACCCGCAGATTTTCAACTGGCTCCACGAGCCAAAGGACCTGGACCAAGGGACGGACGGATGAAGAATTATGGAGCGCAGGGGGCGAGGAGGGGGGGGGGGGGGCAATGCGAATCGAGACGACGCACTTTGGTCACGCTCCGGCTACGATGCACTGCCGGTTTCGCTACCAACCGGTAGGAACTCGAACTGCAATTTTTTTGAATTTGTTTGGGTTTGTTTGGGTTTGGATCGACTCCGAGAAGAGACTCTCCTCGAATTTTCTACCCATTTCTATGGGGATTCCATAGTGACGTCTGATGTGTAATTTCGCATTTTTGAAGTCCGCGTTGATCCGTTCTTTGAGGCACCTCGTTTGAGGATTTTTCAAAATTCGTAATTTTGAACCAATATTAGTTGAGAGAAGAAAAATTACTATTTATTTAGTACCGCGATTTCAGGAACGGATTAAAAAAATTCCAAGCCCACCTTCAGAGATTCTAGGAACTTTTTCAGAATTTAAAGATAGTACAGATAATCGATTTTTTTCGTGCGGTTTTGATAAATTTCTTCTACGTTTTCAAAGTTCTTTTCCTGATAGGTTGTTTTTTTTTTTAAATAACAGTAAATTCCATTTCCTATAAAATCAAAGCACAAAACAAAATTCTCCCGAACTCTCCCAGCTTCAGTATCAAAATTCAGTACCTCAAACATCGTTATACTCATCGATACCCAAACAAATAAAATAAAAAAAGAGAAAAAAAAACTCAAAAAATTTCGAACCCAAACAAACTCGAGTCAATCGCGGACAAACATACCTACCTACATACATACAAACATACACACAAACATACAGATCTAACCTAGAACCTTCTTTTTTGTTTTTGAATTTCGTCAATAAAACATCCTTATACTCATCGATACGTCACACGTGATATCCGTTATCATATCTCCGTTACAAATTTTCTCAACTTTATCACCGAAACACCCAAATATCTCCCCTAAACAACGAATAAAAATTCATCGAAACATGCTCGGAGGTCCTCGGAGTCATCGAAAAAAAAAAATGAGTGTCGCGTGTTTCCGGTCTTCTCCTTTGGGGTGATCACTGATGGATGGCCAATCCGTGGAGGGGGGGAGTCACCGCACGAGCCTTCGCGGTTGTGTTGCGCGTAGTAAAAGTTCGTACGGGCTGGTCTGCTCGTAAAGACACGAGGCGGGGGGAGGAGGCTGAGGAGGGGAGGGGGGAGGGTCACGTAGGGGATGTCGCGGGTTATCGTACGTGCTACGGATCATTACCCTGCTGCGACGTGTCACTGTGTCCTGCTTCTAGCCCCGTCTCTTTCCTCCCCCCTCCCCTCCTCCTGCAACACCCTTTTCCCTCCCCCCTGTCTATCGAGCCTTCATCTCGTGTATTCCTGTACGTGTATATATGCCTGTACTCAAGATTAATCGTTTCTTACCGCTCGGGTCAGATATAGGAGAGAAAATCTGGTGAAACGACCGGGAAGAGAGAAAGAGTGATAGAGAGTCCGCGAGGGACTGAGGGACCGGGAGGGGGAGGGAAAGAAGTTGGTCGTTGCGGTGACGAGCGGCGAAGCGTCCGATCGCGAGAAGCAAAAGCGATAAGACGCCGTGACGCGGAAAGAGGAGCACCGCGATGAGGGTCGATTCCTTAAACGCGTTTTTTTTTGT
>JAPYZJ010006905.1:0-13350 GCA_030522765.1 Ophioninae sp. B BG-2022a | reverse complement strand
AGCTAATAGCACTAAAGAAAAAAGAGGAGTTTCTAGACCCTGTGCCACTTTGTCGTTCCAGCTTTGACCGTACAGACATTGGGGTTGCGTCCTACCTTGCGCAGGTACAAAGGGTGTATTTTACTTTTTTGCCTTTCGACGGAAACGACGAGAAGGGGCAACACAAGACCATAGGAATAACAGTGGGAGAGAACGCAGTGCCAGCTCGTGTAACCGACACCGCTCATTCGTTTCCCCAGTTACGGGTTCCACACTGTGCCACTTGTCCCCCTTCAACGCAATCGAATCCAACGAGCCTCCCTTTCCGAACGACCCTTCGATTCTCCCCACTTTCGATTCCTAGTAAATAAAGCTCGCAACGTTTTTCGTACATTGGGTACCCCGTGGGGTACCATTCTCCGGCATTCAATGAAACGGACAATGAAAACGATACGTTTCTATTTAACGGTGATACTAAGCCGGGAGAGTACTCTCGATTGACGTTCAATTGACCGTGACCACTGGTAGACTTTCGAACTGTTAAATTCTATTGGGGTGATGATACTCCCAATGATACTCCGATGGCTTCGTCGAGCTTGAGTGATCCCTGATTCGATTATCGACCCTAGTCACTCCTCCTACTCTTACGACTCGTCTTCGTCCTCGTCTCCTCGCTTTTCCAAAAGCCACGAACAACCCAATGGACCTTGGATCAGCCATCAATGAAACCCAAACGAACACGCCTACGTCAATAATTTGCTTTGGGTCAACTTAGATACGGATTCCTCGAAAATAGGCATTTCCTGTCGACTAGCAGATGGCAAATCCATATAGAATTCAGCAATTTCCAATCTTGTACAACAGGACCCAAACAAACTCAAACAAACCCCAAAAAAGTGTTTCCCGACCCCACCCAGTTTTTCTTCAGACGATGATATCCATCACAAATGAACCAGCATCACCCTTCCAGATTTCCAATTATCCAAAACTGGAACCCAAACAAAATCCAAACAAAAAAGTACTCCCAGTACTCTCGCCTCTTCCAACCTCCAGTTGGGTCAATTTATCAATCCTGCTATTTCCAAACAGCCTTCAACAACAATTCCAATGTCCAAACCCAAACAAAATTTTCATTTTCTTTCATGCTCTCTCAATCCCAACGATCATCAAGAAAACTCCAAGAATATTAACATTCACTACATCAGGTCTTTCAAGAATCGATAGTCCAGATCCAATTCTCTTTTCGTTCCTGATCTTGACTTTCATCAAGATTTCACACTTTTCCCTCCAATCACAGACTTTTCATTCCAATTATCAAAAAAGTCCACGAATTAACTTTTCTCCCTCTTTCTGGTCCCTCCCTCCTCCCTCTTTTTCTCATTCGCTCTCTTTCTCTCGTTTAATCGTAATAGCTGACTAAACGTCGTCGTTATTCGCGGCAAAGGAGACCTGTAAGATATTCCAAGCGGGTCTCTTTTGTGTTAGTTCGTTGCTCGGGTTGATACAAGGCCCAGCAGGCATTTGCCCGGGACCCCGGGGCCCCGGATGACTAATAACGTCATCAATCACGTGGCAGCGTGCACTCGTGAGCAAAATCCCCACCCCCTCCCCTGCCCTCGTGCGGTTACTTCGCACACTTGTTTGCACACACGCACGTATGCCATCATGAAGAAAGGTGGAAAAGAGGGGGGGGGGGGAGGGATTTGAGGTGTTCGAGGGGGACTAGAGCGTTGAACAGCCCTGATGCTGTCATGATACGCGTGCTTCGGATTCGTTGCGCTTTGTCAAGGGTCATGGACGCTGCCCTCTTTTTTTTTGCCCCTCTTTCCCCTCCACCCGCTCCAGTTTTTAAAATATTATTATCATTATTTTAATTCTCGCTGATCATCGAGCCAATAGGCTTCTCTTTGATGCTCTCGATCCACGTTCTTCATTCACCTACCTGTTATCTTTCGTGTATGAAAAAAAAACAAAACTGGAAGAGAAAAGAGGATTCTCCAGCCCAACATTAAATTAGGCTCGGACTGTGCGAATCAACGAGAGACAGGGCGCGGGGAGGCAGTTTTTTTTTCTTTTTCGTGGAGTTTCATTTACATCGGCGACACGCAGGACAAGAGATGGCTCAGAGAAGGTTTTGTAAAGATGTGAGTGTGTTGTGGAAACTGGATTGGAGCCTTTTAGAAAATTGGTCGTTTTGTCTGGTTTGGATTCTTTATTGTTTTAGATGGTGTTTGGGTTTGAGAGATCTGTTGAACGTGTTCTTGACGGGCGCGATGATGAACCGACAAGCTTATTGATGCATCAGGCTTCGAGATTAGGAGTTTGTTCAGCTAGTTATCAGGACTTTCTTTAGCCAATTATCAGGATTTTCTTTAGCCAGTTATCAGGAGTTTCATTAGCCAATTATAAGGCTTGCGTTCAGCCAATTATCAGGAGTTTTATCAGCCAATTATTAGGATTTCAGTCAATTTTCAGGGCTTTCTTCAGCCAATTATCAGGACTTTCTTCAGCCAATTATCAGGATTTCAGTCAATTATCAGGACTTTCTTCAGCCAATTATCAGGATTTCAGTCAATTATCAGGATTTTCTTCAGCCAATTATCAGGACTTTCTTCAGTCAATTATCAGGACTTTCTTCAGCCAATTTTCAGGACTTCTTTCAGCCAATTTTCAGGAATTCTTTCAGCCAATTTTCAGGAATTCTTTCAGCCAATTTTCAGGACTTCTTTCAGCGAATTTTCAGGAATTCTTTCAGCCAATTTTCAAGACTTCTTTCAGCCAATTTGCAGGACTTCTTTCAGCAAATTTTCAGGACTTGTTTCGGCAAATTTTCAGCACTTTTTACAGCCAATTATCAGGACTTTCTTCAGCCCATTATCAGGACTTCCTTCAGTCAATTATCAGTATTTTCTTCAGCCAATTATCAGGACTTCCTTCAGCCAATTATCAGGACTTCAGCCAATTATCAGGATTTCAGCCAATTTTCAGGATTTCCTTCAGCCAATTATCAGGACTTTAGCCAATTATCAGGACTTTAGCCAATTATCAGGACACCAGCCAATTATCAGAAATTCACCCAATTATCAGCACTTCAGCCAATTATCAGGACTTCCTTCCGCCAATTATCAGGACTTTCTTCAGCCAATCATCAGTATCCCTAGCTGATGGATAATCCGATGACCAACACGGGTTAAGAATAAGGGCAACGTATGCAAAAGTGTCTCGTTCAGTGGGTCAGGAGCGCTGAGAAAAGAAAGCCCTCCGAGTACTTACAGCTGATCGTGTGCCAGAGCTTGGCGTGATGGCGTGATGCGTGCAGCAAGCCTGTCGGCTCATCGAGCAGCGCCACCAGAAGCTTATACCTCCCTGCTATATATACTCAAATATATATATATATATATATATATATATATATATATATATGTACACTTGTGTGTTAAACTTAGGGCTTGAGTGGGTAGCATCAATTCTCACACACAAAAGTTACGCGTTGAGGCATCGGTTTCAGAGTGTCGTGCGTGCATGATCGCGAGAACCACCCCCGTCTATTCTACCCACTCCGTCTCGTCTTTTGGATCGTGCACTTTTTCCTCACCTCTCTTTTTTTTTTCCTTCGATTTTTTTTTCTCCTTTCAGCTTCGATGCGTTTCGTCCGAGAATTGACACACTTTAAACCTAATTCACCCATAAAACAATTTTTTTTTAAGGGTCCTCATGCTAGATATTCAGAATTTTGGTAATTTGAGGATAAGTGATAAAAAAAGAGAGATTACTCATTTCGTGGCATTTCGATTATTGAACATTGTTTCCAATATATATTTTCTTTTTTTTCAATTATTTTCAAATGTATGAAAATAATTGGTTGAAAATTGATTTTTTTTTGAATTATTTCCAATTGTATTTCAATTATTTCAAATATATATATATTTTTTAATTAATTTTGTAAAAAAACTTTATAATAAGTTGTGCAAATAAAACTCTATTATATATATATATATTTTCAATTATATCCAATTAAATTCTAATTATTTTCAATTGTATTTCAATTATTTTCAAATATATGAAAATAATTCGTTGAAAATTGATTTTCTTTTAATTTTTTTTTAAATTATTTCCAATATACATTTTATTTTTTATCAATTATTTTCAATTACATTTCAATTATTTCAAATATACATTTTATTTTTTATCAATTATTTTCAATTATAATTCAATTATTTCCAATATACATTTTATTTTATTTTATTCAATTATTTTCAATTATATTTCAATTATTTCAAATATACATTTTCTTTTTTTCAATTATTTTCAAATCTGCATTTAATTATTCAATTCGTTCAGTAACGAGCATGCAAATAAAAATGTAAAAAAAAAACGAGTTGTTCGATGAAATTCCAGGTAGGAAGCTTCCGAAGAAAAGTACGTCCGTCACTCCTCGAATTAGCCTATATACGCGAGTTACCAGGAGTAATTAGACTCCGGTCAATCCTTTTTTATTTTTCTCTTTTTTTTTTATGTTTATTTTTTAATTTTTTTATTTTTTTACGAGTACGCACTACGAGATACGATCTTGATCCGTGAATCGCCGTGTACGAGAATACGTACGCGTATCGCGTACTACTATGTTCGTTAACTATTATAAGATCATAGACCGTAAGACAACCGACGAGATGCCAAGCGAGCGCAACAGACGAGACCAAGTTCTGTTTTCTTCACCGCACTCGTATGGACACGTAAACGTCCTGTGTATTTAGTAGCGACGTATATACCGGGTACACCGGTATGAAGAACTCTTGGCACTGACTTCATGGACTTATGGAACATCGAAACCGCACGCAACAAACTCGGAAGCGTACGATGTCCCGTTAGATAATCGGCCAAGTGTTATATTTGATACCTCGGCGTTGACAACGAATCGTATTATAAAAAATCAACCGCAAATTCATTCACGCTTCTCTACGACAATCTGTTCGCACTTGAGTACCCAAGTTCCGCTTTTTTATTTTTTTATTTTTATTTTCTATTTTCCATTTTTATTTTTAATTTTTTTACTTTTTTTAAATTTTTTTATTTTTATTTATTATTTTTTTATTTTTATTTTTATTTTTATTTATTTTATTATTTTATTTTTTTAAGCTGTTTATTAATTTTTTACGTCGACATCGAGATTTTGTAAACAAAACGAAATTTAAGTCACGTGAATTTGGATAGATAACAAAAAATTAGGTTTTAATGAATAGGAAAAATATTGATATTCCATATTTATAAATAGAACAGAATTACATTTTATTTTCAATAATGTAAAAAAAATTAATTGCGTTTTAATAAGTGTAAAAAAAATTGTATTGCATATTAATAAATAGAAAAAAATTACATTTCTTATTAATAAATAAAAAATGTTAATTACGTATTAATAAACAGAAATATTATTGATATTGCACATTAATGGATAGAAAAAAATATTAATAGTAAATATTAACGAATGAAAAAAAAAGTACATTGGACGTTAATGAGTAATAAATGAATAAACGAATATAAATAACGATTTGTAGACTCCCTTGGGAGTAAGTGGTCAAACGTATTATTACGCGGACGTCAGTCTCGAGGTGCGATACTCAATGTGTTATCTGTTACGGCTACGCTTCGCAATTCGTAATTTCTCGGCCTGGATTCTTTATGCATACAGTGAGACCCCGATTTTCAACCAGTTGGGAGGAGCATTGTTAAAAAATTGTTTCAAAGAGATTCGTTTTGATGATTTTTGAATTAAAATTGCAATTTTCAAAAAAATGTGTTTTTTTATTTTCCATTTGAAAAAAAACATTTATTTCGAAAAAAAAATGTCGAAAGCCATAAAATCGAGTCAATCATCTCCTTAAACGTTTCAAACGTTGCGTATCTTTTTTTTAAATCCAATTTTTTTTTTTTTTTGGTTCCACAGTATCGTTGATGTCTTCAACAAAGTAGCCTCGAATTATCGGCGTAGCAGGAAATAAGGCGTGTACTTAATGAAAACGGCGTGGATTCAACGAGAAACGAAGTTAATGACGAACCGGTGTCTCTTAATTATCCCCGTGGCCTCACCTGCCTGCATCGTCGGAGCGCAACCGACGAAACTGCGAGACCGAAAGATCGCGCGCGACGATCGATCGATCGGGACCTTCGTAGGAGGAGAAACGATCTCAAACTCACGTAAGTAAAAAAAAATTATTTATTTATTCGTAAAAAAAAATCAATATTTAACAAATAAAAAAATGTCCCTAGCAAGTCCCTAGTTTTATAACAAAATTACGAGTCCGTTTGGGTTTATTATTATTTATTTATTGTCATTTATTATTACCTAATTATTATAATTTATTGTTATTTATTAGTATTTTATTATCATTTATTATTATTATTTTACGATTATTTATTATTATTTCTGATTATTTATTGTTCTTATTATTATTATTATTTATTATTATTATTTGTCCATTTTTTTCCAAAAATTGTTTTTTTTTGTTTTTATTAGATTTTTTTTTCGATTCTCTCTTTGACCCCGAAAATTAATTTTTGAAGCTCGTTTGCTCGTACGCTCATCGACGTCGATCAAGTTTCGTATGAGAATACGCGAAGTCTCGCACGGAGGAACTACCAAAGGGAAACCGAAGCGAACGAAGGGCTGATTCTTAATTAAAATGATTGCTGACATTACGGGGCTAAACTCTGGCAATTATTAATCCTCCCTGTATCCGTTACGAGGCTCGCGATTATCGGAGGATCCATCTTTATATCTCTCTTTTTTTTTATTTTTATTTTATTTTTTTCATTTTTCCTTGAGTATTCTTTATTTTTTAGTTTTCCGGATATTAGTTTATATTTTTTTATTCTCTAAGACTAAGATATACATTTTTTTCAACGTTTTTCCGTTTTTTTGGTTATTTTAGTTAAAATTGCGTTTTTTGGTATTTTTTTTGAATATTGTTATTTATTTATTATTTTGTTATAATTAATCTTCATTTTGTAAACATTTTTGTTTAATCTTAAATTGCCTATCAGCAATTATTAATTAACGATATTGATCATTATTAATTATGGAAATTGATAATAGATAATTGCTGATTATAATAAACTATATCAGCAATTATCAATTATCAATATTGTTTATCGTACTATTGTACAGATATTAATGAAAATTTCTCGATTGACAGTTTGTTTGGGTTTGTTCGGGTTCGAACAATCAATTAACGACATTGATAATTATCGATTATTGATATTGATAATTGATAATTGCTGATTATAATAAACTACATAAGCAATTATCAATTATCAACATTGTTTATCGTACTATTGTACAGGTATTGATGGAAATTTCTCGATCGACAGTTTGTTTGGGTTTGTTATTGACAGTTGAAGTTTGAGTTGACAGTTGAATTGGCAGGGCGATTTAGACGTTTAAATTCATCATTCAGTTGCCTGGTTGGACGAGTCCAATGTGAATGAACTGCAGTTAAGTAAAGTGCACTCAAGTTTTTCTTTTGCATCTATTTCGTAGTGGGCATTTGTTGTAAATACCACTGGAGGTTTCTCTTACATCGCAAGCTCGAGTGAACTCCCTGTATAGTCGATTCTTTTCTACCAGTCTGGAAAAACTTGGCGTTATACGCTGTCCGATAATGCACTCCGGTGTAATGGGTATCAGACGATACGTGCACTTTTTCTACCTGTCTTGCACCGAAGATTTATTACCTTTTTTTTCCCCTCGATCTTACCCGGCGCTTGACACTATTCGTTCGTCCATCGCGGACATGTTCTTTTTTTTTTTTTTAATTTTTTGATAAACAAAAATTAAAATTCAGGGAAAAGAATTAAAAATTTTTTTTTGGGATTTGAAAAAAAAAAATAACTTCGAATGTACAAATTGAAAAAATTTGTAATTGGAATCGAAAAAAGTTGAAAAGAAACAACGTAAAATTGTAAAATTTAACGACGCAAAGTTGTCCTTGGATTTTTTAATTTTATTCGTAATAAAAGAAAAGAAGAAACTCAGTAGTTTTACACTATAAATCTAATTTCGAATGAAAATGATGTCGAATAAAAACGATTTTGAATAAAAATGATATGGAATAAAAATTATTTCGAATAAAAAAATGAATTCGAATAGAAATGATTTCGAATAAAAATGATATCGAAAAATAAAGGATTTCGAATAAAAATTAATTCAAATAGAAATTAACTCTCATAAAACTGATATCGAAAAAAAGGATTTCGATTAAAAATTAATTCAAATAGAATTTAATTCTCATAAAAATGATATCGAAAAAAAAGGATTTCGAATAAAAATTAATTCAAATAAAAATTAATTCAAATAGAAATTAATTCTCATAAAACTGATGTCGAATAAAAAATGATTTGGACTGATGAAAAGGTAGATAGGAGAGATAGAGTTTAACGTGTATTAGGATTGGCGGTGGCGCCAGTACACCGGGAATTATAATCGGTAAGAATGAAGGAAGAACCGGAGTGCAGAATCAGAAAGAGAGGGATCGTAGAGCGTGTAGTTGTGCGGGGTGTTACTAGTTTACTGTATCTTTCGAAGTAATATATTTGTACACGGTTATACGGTGTAGTACGCGAGTCGAAAGAGTGTACAACGCGAAATGGGAAAAAATGCAAATGAGACGAGAGTAATAACGAGAGAAGGTGAGCGTATCTCCGGCTCGTATCTTCGTACCTGGACGAGTGTGTTCGTTGGATGGGCGCGACTCTACGGCATCCCGACTCTTTTATGATATATTCATGGGGGATATATTGAGCGGTCAAGCAGTCACTTATGGTCGCATCAAACGGCGAAAGAGAGATGCAAAGGGCTGCCGACGAAGATACGACCCTATTACCACATTGTATTACTCGTTTGCTTATTTCTCCAACGTTACAAGTGGAAACCTTGTATTTTTCTTCCAATCCACCGAAATATGGATTTTCGTTCGCCGACGGAATATTTCTTGAGGGAAACGAAATTTTCGAGTATCTTACCCTCGAAGAGCACTTTCGAATACTGGTAGAATTATTGATTGTCGAAAATCTTCAAAATCCAGTGAGAAAAGTGATTTTTTCTAGAGCACTTTCGAATACTGGTAGAATTATTAATTGTCGAAAATCTTCGAAATCTAGCGAGAAAAGTGATTTTTTCTAGTGACCGAAATATGGGTTTTCGTTCGCCGACGGAGTATTTCTTCAGGGAAACGAAATTTTCGAGCATCTTACCCTCGAAGAGCACTTTCGAATACTGGTAGAATTATTAATTGTCGAAAAGCTTCGAAATCCAGCGAGAAAAGTGATTTTTTTTGATTGCTGACTGAGGGAAACGAAATTTTCGAGTATCGTACCCTCGAAGAGCACTTTCGAATACTGGTAGAATTATTAATTGTCGAAAATCTTCGAAATCCAGCGAGAAAAGTGATTTTTTTAGTGACCGAAATATGGGTTTTCGATTGCTGAGTGAGGGAATAGAAATTTTCGAGCATCTTACCCTCGAATAGCACTGTCGAATACTGGTGGAATTATTAATTGTCGAAAATCTTCGAAATCCAGCGAGAAAAGTGATTTTTTCTAGTGACCGAAATGTGGGTTTTCGATTGCTGACTGAGGGAAACGAAATTTTCGAGTGTCGTACCCTCGAAGAGAACTATCGAATACTGCTGGAATTATTAATTATCGAAAATCTTCAAAATCCAGTGAGAAAAGTCATTTTTTCTAGTGATTTTTTCAAAAGTCATTTTTTTCCACTGATTTTTTGCACTGATTTTTTCTGGTCTACTAGGTTTGAGGTAGGAAACCCGAACTTCTATTCCAGAAGACTCAAAATTCCGAATTTGAATTTACCGAAACTACAAATTTCGTAAATGTTTGGCTTTCTTTGGGTTTCTTTGAAATCAAGGGTTTAAAATCAAACTAACGAACCCAAACAAACCCAAACAAATTTCGTTAATCTTTACGAAATTTTTAGTTTCGGATTATTAAAATTCGTAATTTGTGAGCCATCTGGTCAATCGAAGTTCGACCATTGAAAATCTTTTTTCCCTTGATTCCCTTTCCAATGGGACCACGATTCAAAATTCGTCTTCAAGGACCGTCGAATTCGCGCTCGCACGTACGAGAAGAGAGACTTCTCGCGTTAATTCATTAACTCGCTTGGATTTAGATTGAAACGTCGGAGGGTGACGAATCGTCAGTGTAAGATTTGATGCCTCGTGTATACAAGCCTATACCATATACATACATATATATATGTATATACTAAGTCTGCCGGCGTTTCCGTGCTTAATTAAACCGAGACACCGGTTATTAATGATACGAAGTGACGGCCGCGCGAAGAGATTGTCGACAGGGCTTGTGTTAGGGTCCCACACCACAACTTGTTTCTACCAGTCATGTGTGGAGCCCAAACGTTGCCAGGATTTGTGATCGAGTGTGTGAAAATGAGAAAGAAAGAGAGAGAGAGAGAAAAATATTTGGAGGGGGGGGGGGGGAGATAAAATACTTTGTCCCCTGCGAACCATCGAGATTTATCGTACGAATTATACTCCAGCATCTCGTTCTCGCGATTCGTCTCTCACTACGCATGTCCAGGCTACAGATGTATACATATGTACAGGGTGACCGGAAATGAGATCTGTTTGTCGAAAGGCGTCGTTATTAATTCAAACAAAATGGACTTAACCCAAACAAACCCAAACAAATGTATTAACCTAATCAAACCCAAACAAACGAATTAACGAAAAACAAACCCAAACAAACGAATTAACGAAAAACAAACCCAAACAAACGAATTAACGAAAAACAAACCCAAACAAATGGATTAGCTCAAACAAACCCAAACAAACGGATTAACTCAAACAAACCCAAACAAACGAATTAACGAAAAACAAACCCAAACAAACGAATTAACGAAAAACAAACCCAAACAAACGAATGAATTCAAACAAACCCAAACAAACGGGTTAACCTAAACAAACCCAAACAAACGAATTAACGAAAAACACACCCAAACAAAACCCTCAAAGTTTAGAATAATTCTTTGAATAGTCTGTTTGGGTTGGCTGCGAGGATGAAATATCGATTCGTAAATAGACGATTTGTAAAATAGCGAATGGTGAGTTTGAACGATTTTGAAGCGATCGTTCGAAAATTGTGGAATTTTTGAATATTTTTGGAAAATGGAGATTTTTCGGTTGACTTATTATTAAATTTGGGATTTAGAGGTTAAGTGTTTACGATATGATCTAGATTTTTTAATACGCGATTTTTGACTAATTAGAACGAGTGTCGATCATTTTTTCAAATAATTTTTTTGGTGAGAAATTTGAATATACATTTTTTTTAATTTTAACGAAAATCGTAAAATCATCGTAACTCAATGTTGACAAGCCTTGATTCCCTCGAAACGATACCTCGAATGACAACTATTAAAATTAAATTTCGAAAAAAATTGTTATCAGTTAAAATTTTTGGTCACCCTGTATACACGATTTTATTCGACGTTAAGAAACTTGACCCAGCGTAAACTCGAACCCTCGGTCATTTAACCGTTACGGAATAAAAGCGATACGATTACAAAGTCAACCTCGAGTTCAGATATAGCTCAGGTGTATATTCGCGTTACAAAGTTGCCGCGACCACAGACCAATTGTTCCCAGCGGTACCTATAGTCCTTGTCGTTATTACACTTGTCCGAAGTCCCAGCCTCGCGGGATTTCTCACCTGCTGATGAACCTGCACCGGACCTTATTTTTCGACTTGCCTACACCGTGGCTGCTCTCGTTTAATCATTCTCAAAATCCCGGCGACCGTCCACTTCGAAAGAGGAATAACAATAAAAAAAAGGTCGCAATTCTTTTTGATGACAATTTTGAGTATGGGATAAAAATTAATTAAATAAACAAATAAAATTGTTTACAATAAAATTGTTTACAATAAAAAATCATTTTTTAAATATAAAAAAATGTTTAAAAAGATTTTTTTTTTATTGAAAAAAAAACAAATAAAATTGTTTATTTAACTAAGGGCAAAAAAATTGAGGAAAAAATTCGATAAAATTCGATAATATTGAATAAAGGAAAAATATTAATTAAGAAAATAAATCCACAGGGAAAAATCCATTTTGAAAAGTTAAAGAAAGATAAAAATGAATGAAGAAAAAAATTAATATAGGGAAAAATTAAATAAAAAATTTTATCAAATTTAAATAAATAAAGGATTCAATAAATTAAGGGAGAAGATCAATAAAGAAAAAATATTAATGATGGAAATGACTAAATGAAGGGGAAATAAATAATATAGTAAATGAATTAAAATTAATTAAGAAAAAAATTAAGGAAAAAAATTAATGGAGGAAAATATAGAATGAGGAAAAATAAATTTAGAAAATGAATAAAGGAAAATATCCAATGAGGAAAAATAAATTTAAAAAATGAATAAAGGAAAATATCAAATGAGGAAAAATAAATTAAAAAAATAAATAAAGGAAAATATCAAATGAGGAAAAATAAATTAAAAAAATGAATAAAGGAAAAAAATCAAATAAAGGGCGAAAAAAAATAAATAAAAAAATTAAACAAATAGAAAAAATAAATGAAGGGACCAGGAGAGACGAACGAATAAACAGACCAACAACAAGTGGATCCACGGTTAATTGCTAAGATTGTTCTCGAGGTCTTGGCGACCTCGCGTATACATCGAGAAGAAAAGATAAAGCCTCGTGTACACGGTACGTAAGCGTGTTACACATTTCCATGTGTCATTATACCCGGTGACCATAAATTCGACCTATTTCATCAAAGGTTCAAAACCCAAACAAACCCAAACAAAAATCAATCGCGGTTAACTGGGGTTTCAACACATTCATACAATTTTGATTTTTTTAAAATAAGTCTTGAGTAGATCATAGAATGACCTCTGGAATGACCCCATCAGGGGATACCGGTCACCCTGTATGTATTTAGGGCTCCTCGAGAGTTCGTTTCGAACGGGCGCGAATAAAAAGTGTTACGGAGCGCGTGCAACTGAAGTTGCACGGGGAGAAGACCAGATCGGTTATCGGATGCAGCGGAGTTGTGGGTAAGTCGCGCCGGGGCCTCCAGGAGGCATCCTTGGCTTCACACCAGCTACCGGACGCTCCGGGACGATTCTAACGCCCTTTGGTGCTGCCCCAACGTTTCGATCGATTTTATATATATATAAATCCGTACAAACATATATACAGGGTGTCCCAGCTAAGAATGTCATCCTTGGAATGGGAGGTAGGGGGTGAAATTCTAAGACGATTGATATAAGCATGTATGGGTCTCAGATCAACCCCTGAATTGTTATTAATTTTTTACGGTAGCCAAT
>JAPYZJ010006904.1:0-18405 GCA_030522765.1 Ophioninae sp. B BG-2022a | reverse complement strand
TTCCAACATCAATCAATAAATTATCCTTATCAATTTACGTATTATACAAGAAACAATGACATCACACTCAAACAATAAATTCATCATATTTCCACTAAACACATACTCCAAACCCAAGCCCAAACAAAAATCCTTACTTCGCCAATTTTTGACAAATTTTTCACTTTCAAATTTCTGTTCGAGTTGCATGATACAGAAATGCGTGCAAGCTAGCAATATACGTACTGTTCCCCCCCCGTGCTCTTTTCCCCCCCCCCCCCCCCCCCCCCCCCCCCCCCCCCCCCCCCCCCCTCCTCTCTCCCCCCCCCCCCCCCCCCCCCCCCCCCCCGAATCATCTTCCTCTCTGGTGCCTCTTGTCCTACACTTACTGATGCGACTTTAATGTCCCGGAGCTCCCAAGATATCGTACCTACTCCTCGGTGGTCCTATTTCATCCCACGCTGCGCGTCGCTCCTTTGCCCCAAACGAAACGCTCTTTCGCGCGAATATCAACGCATTAGGAGATAGTGCGATGGTACATAGCGGCGTATACAGCTCGAGGAAGAACTCGATGATAAAACGGAAGCCTCCGGATGCTTTTCGAATCTTCGAGTTTTACGCCCTTCTGATTGTCATCGGTGACAATCTTCCGTCGCCGGTTTTCTTCCGCGGGTTCGCTTTGCAATCCCCGCTCCTTCCGCACCTCCTTCACCCGATTCTCTCGAAGGTACCCCTCGACGTGTCTCGTACAACGAAATGGAGCTTAAGCCGTGGAACGTCGCGGCTTCTCTCTCGAGAAAACGAAAAAAACACGCGTTTCGAAATTATTGCGAAACGCTTTGGTTTTTTTGTTTTTTTTTTTTTGGTTTTTTTTTTTGAGATGTTGCTCTTTTGCATGTTTGGTTTTTGGAGAGAGCTTTTCTCGGGGAACAAAAAAATTCGTGACGACTTTTTTAGAGTATTTACCGAGAGAATAATTCGGATGAGGATTGAACTTGCGCAATTGGGATAATTTGAAAAGTATTTTGGAATTGGATCGATGAAGAGAACGGTAGTTGAAATTCGAAGACAATTGATTCATGACAATTTTTTTTATTTTTATTTATCGTCATTTGGAATTAATTGAGATTTGTGGAGAATTTAATTAAGATTTGTATTATTGAACGGGAGTATAAATTGGTGAATTATCAAAATGTATTTTCTTCGGCAAAAAATAAAGTTCTTTTTTATATACGTATTTCTAATGAATTTTAAAAAATAATCGTACTTGAACATAAGTAAGAATTATTGAATTACGAACAATTAATTTTTTCTGCATTTTTCGCGGGGTAAAAAAATTCACAGGGGAACATGAGTGATCCTGCTTATTAAAAAAAAAAATTGAGAATCTTTTTCAGCGATATCGGACATACAGATAGAAAATGGGAACTTTAAAAAAGATACGCGATAGATGATAACAATTATTTCGTAATCGAAGTAATTCATACAGAAAACCAATTTTTTTTTTGTTAACTGGTACAAAAAATCCACCTTATTGTTACTAGAGAACGAAATTTAAAAAATCACCATAATTAATAACAAAAATAAATGAACTGATCTTACAAAATTAAAAACGCATAAAAACCCTCATATAAAAAATAATTTTTAGTAATACGAACAAAATTTAAATTAGCTACCATTGTTCGTACTGTGGAGATCGCGATTTCTCGATGACGAGGTGAACAGTAATCCCTTTATTCCTACGAACCCCATGGATTACAAAAATCTTTATCAAGCTTCCCCCCCCCCTTTCTGCCATTTTCGATCGTTTTCCCCTCCTCTTTATAATAATGTCAATAAATATACATATAGGTATATGTATACATATGTATATAGACATATATTACAGAGGATATGGGAGGAAGACGCTTGTAGCAGGCGAATGTTTGGTCATGATAAGGCCAGAGGATTTCCTCTCATATCCCCATTTTATTACCCTCATTGCTCTCACCCCCCCCCCTCCTCCCTTTCTTCCTCTTTTCAGCCCCTCTTTCTCTCGCTGGTCTCAGCGACATCCTAGAATCTCCATAAGGTGTCGTTTCATGATATTCCATAGATATATGGACAATATTACGTTTGAGACTTGCACACGAAAAGCGGAGCGTTCGGGAACATCCACCTCCTATAAAATGTTATTCCATGTTTGGAAACGGATCTGCGTTTTATTGCGTACGGCGTTATGCGCCAACGTCGCATATTCAGAGTCGACTGTTTGTCAGGACGCGAAAGGGACACGACCAAAAAACCTCTATGGCTCGTAAACACTCGATTGTAAACGGTTACGAATTACGATAACAATGATAAAGCTGATAAGAATTATGATAATGATAATAATGATAATAGTATTGCGATTGATCGATATTTCGAGGACTTGTTTTTCATTGGCAGTCTTACAGCTCGTCAGGGTCGTATTTGTGCCACTAACGAATTATCTGAATCAATCTGAGCAACAAAGTGTCAATAAAAAACAAAAGAGTTTCGATAAAAAAGATAACAGCGATAAGGATAGTAATATTATTTATTGATATTTTGAAGGGTTAGTTTAGAATTGATATTTTGGTTCTCGTTGCTTTCGAAATTGTGCAATTAGCGAAGTGTCTGAATTAAACCAAACGAATAATATCAAGGAAACAAAAGATAAGAATGATAAGGGTAGCAGTATTGTTTATCGATATTTTAAAGGGTTAGTTTGGAATTTTTGGAACTCGTTGCTTACGAAATTGAGCAATTAGCGAAGTGTCTGATTTAATCCAAACGAAAAAAATTTTAAGCCAACAAAAGGTTAGAATGATAAGGATAGTAATATTATCGATATTTTGCATTTGACATTTTGGATCTCGTTATATTCGAAATTATGCAATTAACGTAACACCCAAGTAAAACCAAACCAAAAAGAGATTAATTCGAAAAA
Source organism: Ophioninae sp. B BG-2022a (assembly GCA_030522765.1). NCBI lineage: Eukaryota > Metazoa > Arthropoda > Insecta > Hymenoptera > Ichneumonidae > Ophioninae sp. B BG-2022a. Next base: position 15,476 of record JAPYZJ010006904.1, on the reverse strand, counting down.
GCCCAAGTGAATACGAGTGATAACAGTGATAACGATATCACCTCCAAGGATTATTCCGAATTAATGATCGTAAAATCCGTTCCTTCGTATTTGTACAATTAACAGTATAATCAAGTAAAATCAAATGAATAGAAAAAATGAACCCAACGAAACCTGATAACAAAAATGATAACGATGATAACGATGATAATCAGAATTATTTATTTTTGAAGGTATTTCGGTGGTTTATTTCGGATTGGTCATTTCACAGATCGTTACGTTCATATTTGTGCAATTAACGAAATATCCTCACGGAGCTTTTACTTAGATATTCCCGTTTCGTGGGAAACTTAATTCTCGTATTCACGTCGAAAGTCCCGAGCTCGCCTTGTATGGAGCTTTATGCCAACCGTACATATTAAGATACGAATTACAGTTAACGTGCATACACGTTGGCGGCCGACAAGGCGGAGGGGGGGGGGGAGGAGGAACGAATATTAAGGGGGTTTATTTGGGTATAAGTATCTACAGGGTGGCTCGAAAGTAAAGTTCAAAAAAGTGTATAATTCACGGTATAAAAAATTCGAAAAAAAAAATCTGAAAAAAGTTGATAAAAAAGATTATTATCTTCCTTTTAAATCTTTTAAAAAATCTCGGAAATCCTTTAAAAAATCGGAAATCCTTTTTTTAAAAGGATCTCCGATCCTTTTAAAAAAAGATTATGAAACACAGTACAAAAAAATCTCCAGAAAAGAGGGGTCAAGAATTTTTGGGAAAAGTGGTGTTTTGTTTTTGGAAAAAAAAAAAATGAAAAATCGTGCGTACATCGCGACGACAGTGACGAGTGCCAATTCGAATCGTTGAGATTCTTATTTCGGAAGTGACTTTTTGAAACACCCTGTAGACTGTAACCAGAGAGGCCGCAGAAGCACTCACGGATGTTCACAGCAGCGTGAGCTTTCCACACATACGTATACATAGATTATACTCGTTCGAGTGAATGTATACATACCGAAGCTTTCACACCCTCTCTCTCTCTCTCTCTCTCTCTCTCTCTCTTTCGCCCTATGCCATTCGCACTTTCCCGCCGTCTCTACATGTTGCTACTTACTTTTGCTCGGAGCTTGCCTCTGGTGTATCTTAATTAGGTGCGATCGCGCGTACGGTTGAACTCTCGCGTGAAAAGGAGGGGACGAAAGAGGGAAAAGGGAAAGAGAGAAAAAGGGTTCGTGCGCAGGTCTCGAAAGAGGGTTGGAAATAAGGGACGGTTTCTTCATTGCGTGAATTAATACGGAGTACCATTGGTCTCTCTCTCTCTTTCTCTCTCTCCTCTCTCTCGGTGAAAATACGTCTCAACGCACCGCGTGCTTCCGAGATACCATCTGATGCTGGATGGGTCGCAAGGGCCTTCGAAAACTGCGCGCCAACTTGCAGCGAATAACGACAGTGGAAGGAAGAGAAATGATGATCATGCTGGTAGAGTTCATTACGCTCCAGTCATAATTTCGTGAAAAATGATTAAGCCTAAAGAGCAGAATATACAAATGATAACTAAAAAAATATATTATAAATGAAATTAACGAAATAAAGTGATATAAAGAAAAATTGAACTTCAACTAAAAAATACAATAAATCAAACTTTAACTTAGCTTAAACTCAAAGTAAAATAAACTCAAACTTTGCACGGACTCCAACAACAATAATAATAATTTCTGAGCCCCGACGAAGGGGAATTTCCTGGACACCAACAATAACAACAGGAATAAAAGCGATGCAACCAATTAAGACCTCGCCAAGATCCATTTGTAACCAGTTTGTAAGTGTACCTATTCTACTGGACACACGTCCATAGAAAACTAATAGGGACCTGCCAAAAGTCGAGAATTGCGAAAGAAATGTTAAAATAATAATAATGATAGAATAATAAAATAATTGTAAGATAATAAGAATAATAGAATAACAAAATAATAATAATTTAATAATAATGATAGAATAATGAAATAATAATAAGATAATAATAATAATAGTACAATAAAATAATAATTTAATAATAATGATACAATAATAAAATAATAATTCAATGATAATAATAATAATAATAAACCTGAACCGAACTAGGCTGAACATAAATAGATAAAATAGAGAGAAAAAGGGAGAAAGTACAAAGTACGCCAGTAGATAAAGTATAGTATACAACAGACCAGAAAGGTGAGAGAGAAAAGGTTTGGTGGAAGTTCGACCACCAGGATAGAGAGCTAACCGAGTTAAGCCGGGCGGTTAACTCGTTCACTCTTGCTCTATATACAATTCCCTTTTGCACTCCTCTACTCGTGCAAACTATTCGAGTGGGAGTTTTTGGCTCTCCCTCCCCCTCCCCCGTCCCTTTTTCACTCTCACTCTTTCCCTCTCTTTCCCTCGGTCTCTCTCGCGAGCCGGGTTGACGTTAACAGTTGTCGGATGTGAGCATTAGGCGGCCCCAGTCCTGCTTATGAATACAAATGACTGAAAGCTCGGAGACACACGAGGCGTTATGCCGGGGGATGATTCCGCATGGTGGGGGTGGTTTTCTCGGCTAACTTCTCGAGCGATTATATATCCCAGCGACGACGACGACGACCTGGCTCTTCCGCTTCTATTCAGGGCTGACGTTGATATCGCACACCGAGAAGAAACATCCCCCCCCCCGAGCTTCTCCAACCCCAAGTAATTTTGTAAACGCGAAGGGGGGTCGTAACGAGGACACTGCGCCCGTCAACGAAACACGTTGCAGCACGTACGTGGTTCCACGACCAAACAGAAACAGCGGAAGAGAATTTCAGGATAGGGATGTAAAGATTTTTTTTTTCCGATTTGCCAATTTTTCCATACCAATCGTTTCGGTACAACCACTGCGTGGTTTTTCTTTTGTTTGGGTTTGTGAAAAACTTTCGGTTTAGAGAATGGTAGAAGGCTCGAAATTCCAAATTTAAAAAATTCCCAAACTACATATTTCTTAAAGGTCATGCCAGCAAAAGGTTCACGAAATTCGTTTGGGTTTGTTTGGGTTCGTTAGTTTGATTTTAAACTCTCGATTTTAAACTCTTTATTTTAAGCAAACCCAAACAAACTAAAAAATGTACAAAATTTGTAGTTTCGGAATATTCAAATTCGGAATTTTGAGCCATTTGGTCATTCGAAGTTCGGGTTTCCTACCCCACCTCTGTACGACCTTGACGCAAGACGAATATTTTCTTGGAACCCTCTTCCACCTTGACCCTTCCATTCAACCTTTTCCTTGGATCTTTCCACGCGTCCAATGACGTCACTGCGACCATCAAATTCCTCGTGGTAAAATGTTCCTGGACTCACTCGAGTACAATACTGTTTGGCAACGAAAGCTCGAAGGGCATAACTGAAGAGGGCTGAGGATAGGGCGAGGTAGGTCGGACAGTTTGAGCTCGGAAGGGCAAGGAAAGAAGTAGCCAAAGAAATCGTCCGAACCTCTTCGAGTTCAACTTCCATCTCATCGTTCGATGTGTTGATACTGGCCTGTAATTACGCTTCGGAAATTACTTTTTCTCGGCTGTCCATGATTGCACGTTCGAAAGAGTTCCCTCTAGGACACAAAAGGGAGGGAAAGCAAGAGTTGGAAAACCGGAAAACTTCAATGGACGCGAATGTCGGACGCGAGAGAGAGGGAGAGAGAGAGACAGAGAGAGAAAGGGAGGGGGAGGGAGATGATGTTTCCTCTTCCTCTCTCTTTCTCTCTCTTTGTTTCTCCTCTGGTTTTCAACTGGATCTGCTATCGTTGGGACGCACGTCATCTCTCGATCGTCCCGGCGCGAAATGAATTCAGAGCAACCAGAGAACAAGAGTGACTGAGGGAGAGAGAGAGAGGGAGGGAGGGAGAAAGAGAGAAAGAGAGAGAGAGAGTGAGGGAGGGGGACGATGGAGTTCCATTGTCCTCCTAATAGTCCCAGCTCTTCCGATGTACGCCTCCCCTCATCCTTCCTTTCCAACAGCTCGCCCTCCGGAATCGATGGGGAAATTCACCTGGGATTTAAGGAAATTTGTTCCGGGCAAAAGAGAAACGCGACAATCCGCTAGGAACATCGCGTAATTTCAACCCTCGAGAAGTAAGATTATCCAGTGAAAAGGCACGAAAGAACGACGAGTACGATTTTACAAAAAAAGGATTCCGTTCTTTCCACGAGTCCGTCATTTTCAATCAGCAAATCTATGGACCTTTCTAATTTTTTTCTTTTTATCGCTTTTTTCTATGTTCATTATGATACGAAGGATGTGTGGGGTAAGATAAAAGACTAATGAGTTTGTTTGGACTTCCGGCGAAATTCCGGTGGAATTCTATGGGGTTTACTCTGTACGGGGGGTCCCACGTAGGAATGTCATCCGTGAAATAGGGCGTTGGGCGTGAAATTCTGAGTCGATTGATATAAGCATGTACGGTGCCCGGATCAACGCCTGAATTGTTATTAATTTTGAAAGACGTTTAGTGTCATATCGCAGGTGAATGACGATGGATTTTTTTACCTTGGAGATAAATCCACAATTTGGTTCGCATTGAACTCTTAATTGCTAGGGAAAAATGTCGAAAAAATATTCTAGAAAGGTTTTTCGCATTTTCCCAGTCTACTTTTGCACTATTGGCAAAAACTCGGGCATATTCGTAATCAGCGGAAAATTTCCGATTAAGTAGACCCTTTTAAGAGTTTAAAAACGGAAAAAATATTTTTCGACTTTCCCGGCCACTTTTCCGGAATCTCAAAAATCACGAAATTTCAAAAGGTCGTAGGGTAAGCTTCTTATTAGCTATGGAGATTCATCTGGTGTGGTTAGAAAAGGTTTTGCCTGACTTAAAGAATGTCATTGGATTCGTATCGATATCTCGCATAGTTTTTCCGGAAAGCTCACTTGAAAAATGGCAAAAAAGAGGCAAAGGGGTAGGTATGTACGGAAAAATTGGCAAAAATCGATATTTCAACTTTGAAATTCTGCCCCAAATCGAAAAATCATCGGATTCCAATTGATGAAAAAGGATTTTGAAGAGAAAATCATAACGAAGAGATTGAGCACAAAGTGGAGTGCCAAATCCTAAAGGAAAAAAGGTCATCGATGATTGGGTGAAAAAACTTTTGTTGCCCTAAAATCCAAAAAAACTTTGGATTCTTAATATTTTTTAAATCGTATATTTTAATGTAATTTGATCCCCTGAGCACGAATCTACCATTAATGTTCCCCAAAACCCAAAATTTTAATGGAAAAATCGTAAAAATCTTCTAAAAACACGAATTTCACGATTTTTTAATGAGAATTTTGGGTTTTGGGCAAAATTATTGGTAGGTTCGTGCTCAGGGGATCAAATTACATCAAAATAGACCATTTAAAAAAATATTAAAAATCCAAAATGTTTTTGGATTTTTGGGCAAAAAAAGTGTTTTCACTCGATCATCGAGAACTTTTTTTCCTTTAGGATTTGGCACTCCACTTTGTGCTCAATCTCTTCATTATGATTTTCTCTTCAAAATGCTTTTTAAAAAAATCAAATCCCATGATTTTTCAATTTTCGGCAGAATTTCAAAGTTGGACCATCGATTTTTGCCAATTTTTCCATACATACCTTTGCCTCTTTTTTTTGCGGTTTTTCAAGTGGACTTTCCGGGAAATCTATACGAGATATCGATACGAATCCAACGCCATTATTTAAGTTAGGCAAAAAGCTTTTCCAAACACACCGAATGAATCTTCATAGCTAATAAAAAGCTCACCCCACGACCTTTTGAAATTTCGTGATTTTTGAGATTTCGGAAAGTGGCCGGGAACGTCGAAAATTTTTTTTTCTGTTTTTAACCTCTTAATAGGATCTATTTAAATGGAAATTTTCGGCTGATTACGAATATGCCCGAGTTTTTGCCGAAAGTGCAAAATTAGACTGGGAAAATGCGAAAAACCTTTCTAGAATATTTTTTCGACACTTTTCCCGAGAAATGGAGAGTTCAATGCGAATTAAATTGTGGATTTGTCTTCAAGGTATAAAAATCCATCGTCATGCACTTGCGATACGACAGCAGATACGAAACCATGCTTTTTTTCCGAAAAATTAAATTTACCCAATTTAATTACTTGAAAAAAAAACGAATTTTTTAAACAAAACAATTTGTTTATAAACCTTCGAAACAATTTTCATATACAGTAAAAACTCAATCACGATTTCCAAAAGAATATCCTTCGTTGAATCGTCTTTCCACCCGAAAAAAAAAAAAAAAAAAAAAAAAAAAAAAAAAAAAAAAAAAAAAAAAAAAAAAAAAAAAAAAAAAAAAAAAAAAATTAAATAAAAAAAAAAAAAAAAAAAAAAAAAAAACAAAATACGTCTATGAATTATTTATTTGGCGCGATGCGACGCGGTGATTCACCCTCGAATAGCGGACACACCTATGCGAGGCCCCCAAAACGAGCCGGAGATAACGAAAGGTAGAGGATCGAGGGGTTCATATGCGGCAATGCGCCGATATCAATTGAAAAGTATAATTCACGTTTTCCATTTGAAGAGGAAAGAGGAGAGGAGATTGGGAAAGCGAGAGGCGAGTAAGAGTGGCGAGTGGGAGGAGGGGGGTGGAAAGGGGATAGGAAGGGGTCAATCGAAGACCGTTATATATATCGGGTGTTTCATAATTACTGACCGACCCGGGACTGGCAGGTTCGGGGAGGTGACCGAGATAATCGTGCCAAGGTGTTTTTCGATTCGTTCATTAGTTTTTAAATGGGAGCGATTCGAATTTCATATTTATGTTCGGGTTTGTTTGTTTGGGCTTGGGTTTGTTTGGGTTTGATTGGATTTAGAATTTCGTATTGTTGTTTGGGTTTGTTTGGGGTTGTTCTGGTTTGGAATTTCGTATTGTTGTTTGGGTTTGTTTGGATTCAGAATTTCGTATTGTTGTTTGGGTTTGTTCGGATTTGTTCGGGTTTGTCTGGGTTTGGAATTTCATATTGTTGTTTGGGTTTATTTGGGTTTAGAATTTCGTATTTTTGTTTGGGTTTGTTGGGTTTGATCGGATTTCTTCGGGTTTGTTTGGGGTTGTTCTGGTTTGGAATTTCGTATTGTTGTTTGGGTTTGTTTGGATTCAGAATTTCGTATTGTTGTTTGTGTTTGTTTGTGTTTGTTTGGGTTTGTTTGTGTTTGTTTGGGTTTGTTTGTGTTTGTTTTGGTTTGTTTGTATTTGTTTGGGTTTGTTTGGGTTTGTTTGAGTGGCGACGAGCGAGGTCAGTAGGCGTTAATGGTCGCCCATCCATGTCACTCGACTCGAATCTGATTAGTCCGCCGCTAGTTTAACGGAACAAACAAACCCAAACAAACCCAAACGACAAAACAAAATCTAAATCGCTCCGATTTGAAAACTAATTGACCGATCGAAGAACGCGTTGGCACGATTGTTTCGGTCACATCCCCGAACCGGCTATTTCCGGGTGGGTCAGTAATTATGAAACACCCGGTATATCTATGCGTGAGTGCCCGACCCTCGTGTGCCACTGCTCTGACGGACGGATTTATTGACAGAGTAGTCGATATACCGGTGGGAATCCAAAGCCGATATTGTACTCTCTGTAACCTCTTTTTCTCTTCCCCCCCCCCCTTAAACCCCCTCGCCAGACCGTGCCTTCCTCATTCCCCTGTCGACTCTCGGAAACAGAGTATTCTTTGCAATAATTTCACGACAGAGCAATGACAGAGAGGAAAAAAGAGAGGGGGAGGCTGCTGAGAAAAAAGTCAAAAGGAGGGGGTGGCGGTCGAAGGTGTCCAAGTAGGGGAGAATCAATCGACAGTTCGATATAAAATTGTGAATACAAATTCGATTTTGCTTGATTTTATAGTTATTTGATGCAATATTGCGTTTCGACATTCGTGGATTCGCAAATGTTTGGGTGGGGCGTTTGCAAAAATTTAATTGATTTATTTTGTATCACTTTTTGGTTTGTTTGGGTTTGTTTGGCTCTACTCTACGATTATTATTTTGCCTATATGTGCATGATTTTGGGGATGATAATTATTGTTTTATTGTTTATTAATAATTCAGAGGTCAATTATGCATTGTTATTAGGGCTTTTGATGTATTGTCGTTGTGGTATATTGTAATACATATATACGTATAAATATTATAATACATTTAGTATAATATTTTATGTTGTTATTATAGTTTGATGTTTTTCTATTTATTCATTTGTTAAAAAGAAAAGAATGAAAATAACGATATTCAACGAATAAATATTGTATTTAAATGATTAGCATTTCGATTTTTTGTAGGATAAATTATACAATAATGGTTTTCCGAAATTGATTAAATTGTACAATTATGACATATTCTTCGATTCTAAGACCCCGAAAAATTTGATAAAATGTCTTATATTAAAAAATCTTCCAAAAAAAAGAAATTTCAAAAAAATTCGGCAACAATTCCCGAATTTTCAATAACATTGTCAACTTTTTAATATCCATTGAGTAATATCTGAATCCGCGGGACGAAATTTGCTCTCGCAATATCGGGTCGCTGCGCCGGAAATTCCGCAATGCGACTACGATATTGTTGGGTGGAAGAGGAAGAAAAAAAAAAGAAGAAAAAAAAGAAGCAAAAAAAAAAAAAAAAAAGGTTCCGCTTCCGATTACGGGCGATTCGTTCGATCGGCAATTCAATGGGCGAAATAATCGAAGACTGTGAGCGATAGCTGTCCGAGTTTGAAGTGACCGTCAGCTCGAGAGAGAGAGAGAGAGAGAGCTGCGGGGATGAACGGGAGGAGGCAATAAAACCTCCCGAGATTCACCGGACGTCCTCTTTCGGCCGTTTGAACAATGGACCCAGGAGACGATACGAGGTTCGACATAAGGAAAAAAGGAACGTTGGATATCCACGTCTGTGCGAACGGAAAGCGAGAACCGGCTGTCGATCATCGACGCATGGCTTTACCCCCACCGCGCTAGTACAGTGGTGGGGGCTAATGGAGAAAAGTGGGGGAAGCGTTGAGCCCCCACTCTTTTCAACGCATTCGCGTATATAAAAGAGACCGTGGGAGTGGCAGAAGAGAATGAAGGGGTGGGAGGGGGAGAATCTGTGCTTCGCGTACCATAAACCATCCATAGGAGCCCTGCGAGAGTCCTTACTGAGGAATTGAGAGGGGAGAGGGCAGATATAGCGGACTATCGTTGAATGGGAATTGGACGAGAGAGCAAGAGAAAAGACACAGGTCGTTTGCTTCATCCCTTTTATAGCCAGTCGTTGATCCCCCTTCTGCACTCCGTGCTCACGATGAGAGCACCCTGCCCAAGGAGAACGGAATATAAGGGAGCAATGAAAGAAAAGAAATGGAGGAGAGCGCCTGCAAGTTGGAAAGAAGTACCACGGGTCACTAATGAATACAGAAAGAGAACGAGACAGAGAGAGAGAAGGAGGGAGGAGGGAGAGAGGTTAGGATAAGAATAAGGGCTGGGAAAATGGAGGTAGAGGGCGAGTGAAGAAAAAAAGCTGCAGTTTCTGTCTTTCTTTTCTTTCTTTCATTTTTACATTCTCTGTCCCTTTTCCTTCGTGCCTTTATAGGGAAAAAAATTCTTTCGTTATCAAGCGGAGTATTGCTTTCTCTTTCTCTCTATTTCTTTCTTTTTCTCTTTCTCTTTTTCTCTTTCTCTCTCTTTCTTTCTTCTTCTTCTTCTCCTTCTTCTTCTCGTCGACTTTCTCGACTTTAAAGGTCGCCAAGGGCCTCAGCCAGAGTTCGGGGTCCCGTCGAGGAAATGAAGTTGCTTTGATAGAAATATCATAATTGAATATAACTCGGAGCACCGGCGATGTACTCCCTTAGAAATTGAAGTTGGGAAAAAGGAAGTGCTCCGAGCACAGGGGGATGATAACACCGGGGTGAACGTGGACGAGGCCGTGCAGTCGGCCTCGAGAAAGACGACAACCCGAAGGATCACGGAAGAATGGCAACGAAGAAAAAGAGAGAAGGGAGAAAGTGGAGAAAGTACAACGCGTGCATAAAGAACCCTCGTTGGGGCCGCGGAAAAACTCCTCGACCTTCTTTATCCGCTCGCACTCTTCAATTATAGACCGAGTTTTATTATATAATTGCCACCTTTCGCAGCCTCCTCTACCAGCCCGTTTTTTTCCCCACCAGAATTTGCAAACCCTACGGCGGTTCGCACTTTCACGAAACTTCGAGCTTTTCTTCGAGTATTCTTCGTAGCTGTCTTTATAACGGAATTTTTTTGAACGTTGAATTTATAACGGATATATTGTTACAAACAATCAAGAATTGATAATCTAAAATGTGTTGTCATTCATCAAAAATTGATAACGGCAAGCCTGTTATTAATGCATTATCAATTATAAATAACTGATGAGAATTTTTGTTTTAAATCCATTTTTATTGAGAATTCATAACTGAAATACTGTTATCAATTTTTTATTTTACAATGATTATTTTTGCAGTAGTATTAAAATAATCCAAAAAGATGTTTCTGGTTTTACAATTTTGTCCAAATCCTTCAATTCTGACTTTTCAACATATCGTTTTCTCCTCCGAACGAAATTATCCCGAAAAGAGCTGATATTTTTCCTAAATCCAAATCGGATCTCGTAAAAAATAAAGAATAAAAAATTCTTCCACAAAAACAAGGGGTATCAATCTCGTCTACCCAAAAACAAGTGAAAATTAAAAAAAAAAACCATTGACGTCAAAAGTTGCCTTTAAAAATCCCAATAACCCGAATCTGTCAATCCGGAATTTCGAAATGAAAAAATCTAGCAGAATCGAAAACGACGAATGTCGAGGTACGCAGATAACAACAATGGCTTTATCAGTGGCATACGAGGAGCGTTTACCCCGGTAACATTATTGGGCGACCCTTAATAAGATTCCACCCTAAAATCCATTCCGTCAACGAAATTTTGGACGCGCAGGAGCGTCGAAATAGCCGCGGGTTAAATTGCACGTATAGGCGTACCTACGCACCGGATCGACATTTGTCCGGAATCGGGGTATGGAAAATGCCCCGAGTTTGCTTATTCGAACAACCTCGCGGTTCTTCATCCCCTCTCCGAGCTTCAAATTCCAATAGCGTTTATCAGCATGAAAGGCCATAGCCAATAACGCACGCGATCGAGAACGACTCAACGTACCTCTATAATAATTGTGAAATTTCAGAGGGACCGAGAGAGAGAGAGAGAGAGAGAGAGAGAGAGAGAGAGAGGACGAGAGATCAACATAGTCGTAAAGATAGACAGAGGAGGAAAGAGAGGAAGGTGCACGGAAAACACGAGGCGCGGTCCAGTTAGCGGGGCAAATAGCACGAGGGGCTTTTGTACTCTCGACACCCATTGTGTACTTTGTATTACAGGCCAAGGCGGATTTATGTGCATACGTAAGCGTTACATACATATATTATTAATATGTATATCGTATATGTATATACAACCATGTACGAGCATACGCAAATTTCGTAAATATGCACATAACGGGTGACGACCTAGAAATTGGTCACTAAAAAACAGTCCTAGAGTTGGAATCCCTCATAAAAATTCATTAAGGACAAGAATTAATTATTAACGTTCCACGACAAGTCGAGACGAATTTTTGAATAATTTATTAGCGTTTAATCTGGTAACTTTAAATTTGATAGTGATTTTTCGTAGCTTTAAATGTTATTATTATTATTGGCAATATTGAATTTTGTTATAATAATGGTTGGTTATGTAAGATTAATAATGTTGACAACATTGAAGGTTATGAATGATAATTGGCAACCTTAAATATCATCATCATCATCATTATTATTAATTATTATTATTATTATTATTTATAAGTATTATTTATTATTAAGAATTATTTAAGTATAAAGTAAGTATTATTTTGTTGTTATTATTGACGTTAAATATTAATTAATTTTGGCTGTTTCTCTTAAGTCTTGGTATCAAGCTGATCCACCGTCATCGTGACTTTCTAGAGGGGAAGAACATTTTTTTATTCGTCATAAATGTACATCTCAGAGAGCAATAAACTAATGCTCCGATAATATCATGACTTTGGGATGAACTTGAAACACCAGTAAACGTAAAACAAAAATTGTAATCAAAGCTACGTGAACGGATTGTTGTCTGGCATGATTTAAAATTTGTCCTCTAATTGCGATTCGTTTTGTGATGTGACTTTTGTAATAATGATTCTTTAAAATTCTTTCAGTACCATACGATTTCTCTTGTTTTTGTTCAGGTCTCTCAATAATTTTAATGGACAAGTTTATGAACACGATTCGCAATAAAAACTTATTTTTCATCGCTTTAATTAAATCAGCAATTCCCGCCAATATTGTTGTGTTTCAAGGGCATCCCAAGGTCATGATAATGTAGATGATTGGTTTTGTTTATTTAATAAATTGATAAATTTATGAAAAATTAGTTCAATGAGGAAAAGGTGTTTATTTTTTAGAAAAAAAATAGAGGTGACCTTGAAATTTGGTTGAGAGCTCCATTTTTAAAAATCCAAAATGGAGACGTTGACATAATGTCAAATTTCGTCTCTTTCTTTTTTTGTCAAAAATTAATATTTATAGGCATTTTTGAGTGACTCAGTTGTAGCGAGTCACCCGGTATATATACTTGCATACATTTATTTATATTTATATATATATCTATATGTATGTAGAGAGAGGACATTTGCAAATATGTGTACTCTGGAAGGGCGAAGCCATGAGCTCCTCCCTGCTGGTTGCACGGCGCATCGTTTGTCGTAATTCCAGCAAGGCACCACCTGTAATTCAAACAATACGTGTGCACGCTAGCAAAATTAATTCGTATTAATATGTATACGTGAATCGAAGCGGCGGAAATCAGAGAAATCAGGGATGATTCCATCCCGCGGATGCATATTCCACGAGGGATAAACTGATAAGCTTTTGGATAAAGATTCATGAACTTCGTTTCAACTAGAACGGGAATAAAAGATTTTTAACATTTTTACTGGGATATTCTGTAAAAAATTAAAAGGATTATTCATATTTTATTATTATTTTTTATATTTATTTATTATTATTATATAATTTATTTAGTATTCACATTTATATTTATATTTAATATTATTATATTCATTTCTTAAAAAATGTTCAAAGTGATTTTTTTTTCAATGAAATAATATTTCAATTCATATATTAATGAAGTCAGACAAAAACCTTTTAAAACAATTATATTATATTATAAAATATCAATCGACTCACAATTTCACCCCAACCCCAAAGAAGACGGATCACAATTCATACAAAATTACCCCACGTCCTATAACAAAGTAACGTATCTCAAAAAAAAGAAAAAAATGTATTAAAAAATATGGCATACTCCCTAACTTCATTTTTTTACACCTTCATATGGAAAAATTGCTTTAAAAATAGTTCAGGCGCTGTTATGATAAATTCGTTCGAATGAGTATTTATGGACCGATTCAAAAAATTCTTTTTTGTTTGAAAGAGTAGAACCCCCCCCCCAAGGTAGTCCCACGGCCATAAAGTCAGGTCTCCGGTCTCTAGGATCCTGGAGAAATGAAAGTAAAATCTCAAAAATAAGCTCATTTTTGTACTTTATTAGTTTTTCATTCTCGTGTTGTTACTTTTGACTTATTGCATTATGATGAAATAGAAACGTCAGTGGCAACGAAATAGAATAGAAATGTTTTTCAGATAGAATATTTTTTTCTATAGAAAAATATTTTCAATAGAAAAATATTTTTGTTTCTTTGTATCCTTAAATTCTCAGACCACTCATTTTTTAAACTAAATCACCAGAAGCGCCTTTTTTAATTACAAATAAAGAAACAATTGCAGTATTATTATATAGTATTCAAAGTAATATTTTAATTCTGTATAATAATATAGTATAGTATTAGTATAGTATTCAACATTCAAGCTCAAGCTTTTATTCTCACGTTTTCATAATCAGATGAATAAGGAGATAATCCTCAGTTGACCATTGATTGAACAAAATAAATATAATATATTAAAAACTACCTTAATAGAAAAAAAATGAGCTCATTTTTGAGATTTTACTTTCATTTCTCCAGGATCCCGGAGACCGGAGACCTGACTTTATGACAGTGGGACTACCTTGTGGCACCCTTTCAAACAAAAAAAGAATTTTTTAAATCAGTGTATAAATACTCATACGAACGAATTTTTCATAACAGCTCTTGAATTATTTTCATAGCAATTTTTTCATATGAAGGTATAAAAAAATGAACTTAGGAAGTATGCCATATTTTTTCATAAATTTTTATCTTTTTTTTGAGATATGGCACTTGGTTATGGGACGTAGGGCAATTTTTATCCATCTTCTTTCGCGGATGAAATTCGGTCGTGGGACACCCTGTATATATATATATATATATATATATATATATATATATATATATATACATATCTACATATTTTTGATTTTCCATTCGCGAGAGGCTTTTGATCGTGCGATTATTTTTTTTCCTATTTTCCACTTATCCGACAAATTAATTTTCGAGTGGATTTGCCATTCGATACACCCGGTAAGTTTGCGCGGATTGAGTTTAATTAATTGACAAAGTTGGCGAGCGGGAGTATCGAGAAGCTCTCGTCGACAGCGATTAAAAAGAAATTGGTCGTGCTCGAATTAAATTGGAAATATGTATGCCGAAGCACGCACGGGAATAAAGGAAAGAAAGGGCGTTAGGGTCGGGGTAAAAAAAGGACAGCGAAGAACTTGGAGCGTATATATGGATCGATCGAAAACCCGAGAGGGTGCACAAGTGCATAAAACGAATAGGAGAATATCCACCGGAAGTATTTTCCATCGTGTAGCGACCCTCGCAAGACGGGGGTGGCTTTCAGAGTGAGATTTTTCCAGCAGGTACGTCCGAGCCCTTCGAAAATACCGCACGAGATATCGCCTCTCGATATTCCGCTCCTCGATACGCCAGGGCTCTCTTTCCATTCCCGTAAAAGAAAAAAAGAAAACAAAAAAAAAAAAAGAATTGAAAAAAAAAAACGTGAATCTCCGACAACCGATCCAGGATAGTCGTATGAAGCAGTTTCCAGGTACACAAGGGTAGCACGACGGAAATAACAACGAGGGGATGAAATATCGTGAAGAGAAAGGGAGGGGAGAACGAGAGAGATAGAGAGAGAGAGAGAGAATTGCGGACAGGCGATATCAAAGTTTTTCCTACGGATCTACAATGGAATATCGACTAACTCTCGTAGTCTGCCTTCAATTCCTCTGGGTTCGGCAGCGGTCGCCGGATATGTTGCGGATGGGAATGGACAGAAAAAATCCTAAAGCGTGACTAAAACCGAAGAGACTTATGGAGACCCAAAGAAATCCAAAAAGAAAACAAAGAAACCTAAACAAACCCAAAGAAGTCCAGAAACAAAACAAAGAAACCTAAACAAACCCAAAGAAATCCGAAAATAAAACAAAGAAAGCTAAACAAACCCAAAGAGATCC
>JAPYZJ010006903.1:0-16683 GCA_030522765.1 Ophioninae sp. B BG-2022a | reverse complement strand
CAAATAAATTATCCCAAATTTGTTATCAACTACAGCTCAGAATTTCCAGAAAATTCTTGACGTTCAGAGCTCGACTTCACCGCACGGATTTTTGGAAAATCATGAAAAATCATTATCGTTGCTTTCGAAGTATACAAACTTCGAAAGCAACGATAATGATCGAAAGATCGAAAGATTCGAAATCGAAAGATTTGTTTCAAAAGTTCGTACGAGAGAAATCGTTCATTGAAGGAATCTTTCATTGAAGACTAAACCGGAAGTATATATTTTTTTTCAACGACCAAGTGTTCACCAGGTATAATCGAAGTCTGCAGACAGTCAGGTGAAACAGTTTCGAGGGGGGGGGGGTATGCCGTTCCAATCAGTTCAGAAATAGCACACAGGTAATGGCAAAGTTGCTAAAGGGGCATTCACTCTTGGCTCACGCGTAAACTTCTCTCGAAAGGCTCTTATTCCTCGAGTTATGCGCGCGGTTCCACGGTTACACGAGAAGAAAGGTTTTTTCACGTACCGTGTACTTCGAGGACGGTTTTCTCATTTTCTAGCCGTCCGAACGAAATGAGAAAAAATCAAGGACGTTTCAGAAGCCAGGATAATTCTAAAGCTACGACACTCGTGGAAAGGTCATTTCCAGGATGGTTACAGGAGTGACCAATGAAAAAAAAAAAAAAAAAAAATTCCGTGGTCCTCAAAGTAGCAAGATAGGTAGGATATTCAACATTAGACATCACACAAGCATAACGGGTTTTAAATATCCTTCCGCGTATGTATACGCAGATACATCCTGAACAGTTTACGAACCCGAGAAATATTCCACTTCTAACTATAGCTTTTCTATCGTGCTTGGATGAATTTTCCATCTGCCTCGGTAGCCTAGCAATCTGGGCCTCGGGCATCCCCCCACCCGTTCATCCTTTCCTTCTCCCGATATGCAAAGGAAAAGATTCGTTTTTTTTTTTTTAGACGATTGAAATTTATGTTCGTGTTGGCCAGTGTTGCTGGGCCTTGCATATCGCGTTTCGTCCCGTGCGATCCTCATTTTGCGGGCCCCGAGAACTCAAAGCTGTTGGGCCTTGCTCCCTCTCAATTTTTCTCTCTTTCTTTCTTTTTTCTCTGTCTTTCTCTTCTACGCATGCGCTCTTTCGCGTCTATGTGTATCTCGGGCTTCGTAGAGCTTGACAAGTTTATTTCACGATGTCGAAACCGAGCTCCGGCTTTCTCCAGGCAACCTCCATCCTCGTACCTAATGGGCCCGAAATCATTTCGACTGGAAGGAGATAAGGCCTTTTGGTGAGATGATCGAAGGGGTTCTAGAGGACAGAAGGGTAGAAGGGGAAGGTAAGGAGAGCTTTGAATCCATTAGCCAGGCTTTGGGACCTAGAGGCCTTTCCAGAGAAAAAAAAAACTGGCCCAAAGTTTTCTTCTTCAAACTAGGGAAAACGCAAAGTTGGGGAAAAGTAAAAAAAAATTGCGAAAATTCGGAGAGCTTTGTACGGTTCGTTCTCGAGAAAAAGCCGTACAATTATGACGGCATGAATTAGCTGATGACAATGAAGAGAGCTTTGAGTCCATTAGCCAGGCTTTGGGACCAACAGGCCTTTCCAGAGAAAAAAAAAACTGGCCCAAAGTTTTCTTCTTCAAACTAGGGAAAACGCAAAGTTGGGAAAAAGTAAAAAAAAAATGCGAAAATTCGGAGAGCTTTGTACGGTTCGTTCTCGAGAAAAAGCCGTACACTTATGACGGCATGAATTAGCTGGATCGTTGATTCCAATAGAAGTTCGCATCGTTGCGACACAGCGAAATTTCTTTTCTCATTTTTTCATTTCCTCAGATCTATTTGACGAAATATTTTTTTTCGATTTGAATTCTAGATTGTCGCAATAAAAATTTGTATAATTATTGAGGTATTTCAATTACGATTACAATGAAAAAGCAATAGAGAAATAAAAAAACAATTATTTTCGTTGCCTCGCAACGTTGCAAGCTTCAACCTCATTGATTCCAAAGATTTCAGGCTCGTTAGATTCCACGATGGATTTCCCTCTGATATATTAATCCAGTATTTATCTTTGCATCCGGATTGCGCGACGTATCGACGCGCGTGCTCATTGTATCCCGTACCAGGACTCGCTGGAAGATCATCCAGGTACCACAGTCACGGTATAACCGTCACTATAACCATAACCATCCAGCGTTTCTTCTTGATCGCAGCCTCTTTCGCGATTCCAATCTTGCTCCATCTACCGGCAAACTTGAGGAACTCCGAGAGCTCTCTTCTCTCGTTCCCTCAATTTTCAGACGACAAAGAATGGATGGCGAGGAGGGCAAGGCGGGAAGACGCAACCGGGTAAGCCCGGGGGAATCGAGGAGGCCTTCGTCTGTCCCGGTCTGTAGGATGCCCCGTTGCTTCTGTCCACCACACGATGCATTGGAAGCTCCCAGATCTTTCTTTCTCTCTCTCTCTCTCTCTCTTTCTCTCTCTCTCTCTTTCTCTTTCTCTTTCTCTCTTTCTCTCTTTCTCTCTCCGGTTGGGCTGCTGTTGATGCTGCTGGTGGTGGTGGCTGGTGCTGCTGAGTAGGTAGGTTCTTCTGGTGTACAGGTATGCAGCGGTGGGCTGGTCGCGGGCATTCCTGCGGCGTTGCCGCGTCCTCTTACTCACCTCACTCGCAGAGAAAGAGAGAGAGAGAGAAAAAGACGTGGCGTAGCCCAGCGAAAAGGATACGCGTACCGACCAAACGAAGGAATGAACTCTCGAGGAAAGAGGAGAGACGCAGGGAGGATGAAGAGTTTGGGGGGGGGGAGGACAGAAGGTGCGCAGTCAATGCAGTCGCGCGCCTCAGCGTTATAGTTGAGAGAAAACGAGCCAACCTGGAGGAGGGATCCTACTTTGGCGAGAACTCGGCCCGATCAACGAGAGACCACGATTACGAAAAGGGAATCGAGAGAGAGAGAAAAAGGGAGAAAGGGAGAGAGGGATGGTGATGATAATGGTAGATTTTATTATGCTCTAGTAATAAAAACTTTCGGGTAATTAACGATTAAACGAAAATGTTTACAAAATAACGATAAAGTATAGGTAAATAATAATGAAAAATACGGAAAAACGCAAATTTTTTTGAAAAGTATACGACCTTTTGCCACAAGTCTTGATTAAAATAGAAAGAGAGAGAGAGAGAAAGCTAAAAAAGGAGAACGGGAGAGAGGGATGGTGATGATGATGATAGATTTTATTATGCTCTATGAATAAAAATTTTTGGGCAATTGAAGATTAAAGAAAAATGTTTACAAAGTAACGAAAAGTATAATTAAATAATTAAGAAAAATACGAAAAAAAAAACGCAAATATGTTCGAAAAGTATACAACCTCTTGCCATAAGACTTGATGAAAAATAGAACAATTCATAACTTAAATAAAAATTACAAGGAAATAAAAATTAACAAGTAAAAACTAAAAATAACTCGAAAGAGAGAGCAAGAAAGAGAAAGAGAGCGAGAAAGATGTGTATTGCGATCGAGTTTTAAAAACTTCCGGGCAATTAAAGATTAAACAAAAATGTCTACAAAATAACAATAAAGTATAAGTAAATAATAATCTTACAAAAATACGAAAAAAACGCAAATATGTTCGAAAAGTATACAACCTCTCACCACAAGCCTCGATCAAAAATAGAACAATTCATAACTTAAATAAAAATTACAAGGAAATAAAAATTAACAAGTAAAAACTAAAAATAACTCGAAAAAGAAAGCAAGAAAGAGCAAGAGAGCGAGGAAGATGTATATTGGTATCGCGGTGGCGATCGAGTTTTACCCGGGTACCCATCTACCTTTTCAGCTCATCATCTCCTTTTCTTATCCCTCGCATCCTCCAACCATGAAAATCCGGAATCTCTTGGATCCCTCGAAAGTTTTTAGCTCCCTCTTTGTTTTTTTCTCTCGTTCCATCGTCTTACCATCGGTAGCCAAACAAGCGCCGGATGTAATCAGCAGGAAGGTAAGATCGAGCGTTGGGAAACTTCACGTCCTCGAGAAGTGAGGTGCTACTGGGAATCGGGGCCGATAGCGAGGATGTATCGCGACGTTCGTCCCTGATAAACCGACTTTACCATCCGCGCAAGCTTGCACTTCACTTCAGAGTGAATTTTGCGGTTTTGCTTTTGCTTTTGGTACGAGACGGTTGAGATATATAAAAGATGAAAACAGCTTCGACGATTATTTATTTTTCGATTTATTTATCTTTCGCAACGTTTTATTTTATTCCTCGAGGACGACTTTTTTTTAGAATGGAAAGCAACGTCGTCCTCATTAAATTCAAATAACGCAACTTATTTTTTGCTGATTATAGATACGATTGTGTAAAATCGTTGAAACGTTTTTTCAATTTTTATTATTGTTAGATACTCGCAACCGTAACTTAGACCGTTTTTTACGTTTTTTTCGATAACGACGAAAATAAAAATACGAAAAAAATGAAAAAAAAAAAACGTAATGGTTCTGCATCGATAGATGCAAACTTCAAAAACGATTTATAAACAAAGTCCTGACTGTCTGTTGGACTGTGAACATCGTTGGAATCTAACGAAAATGGTATTTTTCTTAATTATCCATTTTTTTCGACATTTTGAAACCACGAATATGCTGCACACATTTTTCGATAACCACGAAAATAAAAATACGAAAAAAATGAAAAAAAAAAAACAAAAACGTAATGGTTCTGCATCGATAGATGCAAACTTCAAAAACGATATATAAACAAAGTCCTGACTGTCTGTTGGACTGTGAACATCGTTGGAATCTGACGGAAATGGTATTTTTTTTAATTTTCAATTTTTTTCGACGTTTTGAAACCACGAATATGCTGCACACATTTTTTGGATAACGACGAAAATAAAAATACGAAAAAAATGAAAAAAAAAAAAACAAAAACGTAATGGTCCTGCATCGAACGATGCAAACTTCAAATAGGTTTGAACATTCAGTCATACATTTTTTACTGATATACCTGTAGGCGAAAATATTTTTATCGGGCGAGCAGTCACGTTGCCCAAAACGTGTTGGTCGTTTTCGCGATTCTACTTTTGCACGGGTCAGACCTTCAAGCACGCGCGGAGACGTCAATGAGATTTACTACCGTGAAGGTTGGCCGCGAGAGAGAGAGAGAGAGAGAGAGAGAGAGTAAATTGTACGTGGGTAGAAGATTCTGAGGGATAAGTCGAGGCTTTTACCGATATATATCCGCGAGGAAGAGAAGGCACGGAGCTATCAGGAGACCGAACTAACTCGACTGGTAAGCCGGAGTCTGTAGTGAGTCAACGCGAAAGACCAACGGAGACCGGGATCGTAATAGCGTTGGAAGGATACGCTTTTCGATCTCGCGAGTGCGTAATCCCGATACGTAAGAACTTCCACGAGTTCTGGAATAACTTGCTACCGGCTAATACATTTATCCCATCCAAGTTTCCAATCCAGCTAAATCCGGTGGGTGAAGTTACACACCGGACTTGGGAAGAACGTACCTACGAGAGTCCGATAGAAAAAGGGGGGGGGGAGAAAGAGAGAGAGAAGAAAAATACGAAAGAGAGAGCGAGAGTGAAAGAAAATACGAAAGAGAAAGAGAGAGAATAAAAATACGAAAAAGAGAGCGAGAGAATGAAAATTCGAAAAAGAGAGCGAGAGAATGAAAATTCGAAAAAGAGAGCGAGAGAATGAAAATTCGAAAAAGAGAACGAGAGAAAACGGAAATACGAAAGAGGGAACCAGAGAGAAAGAAAATACAAAAAAGAGAGATAGAGAGAGAAAGCGAAAAAAACAGAGAGAGAGAGAGAGAAATTGATTGATTGATATGATTTATTATGCCCCAGCGGACTCTCAGGAAAACAAAAGACACGTACATAAGTATTACAATAAAATTACAGAAAATAAAATAAGAAACATAAAATCAAATAATACAGTAGAAATGATATAGTAAACGAAATGAAATAAATAGGAATTAAACTTAAACTAAAAAAGACAATAAAATTGTACAATATTATTATTGTGCAATTTTATTCGATTTATTTAGGCAATTTTATGTTAAGTTTTGGCTTATGCCAAAAGTCAACATAACGTTAATTAAAAATAAAAATGAAAATGTAAAAAATAAAAATACGGAAAGAGGGAGAGGGAGAGAGAGAGAAAGGAAGGGAGGATGATGATGATAATACATTTTATTATGCCCTAGAATTAACTGTCAGGCAATATAATAATCTTAACAAATATTGAAAATAATACAAAAAAAAATTCAGAAAATAATAAAAATAATACAAATATAATTTCAAGTTTTACAAAATAAGTAGCGTAAATGGAGTTACTACAAATTACGGAAAAAACATGATAGATATTAATTAACATAAAATAATATAAAATGGCCAGACAGAGAGAGAGAGACAAGAAACTCGAGAATTCGCTATCGTTCAAAGACGATTGGGTTCTCGTATGACGACTGATCTAAAAGTCCAGATGGTCGAGGAAACCAACCGAGCAGTAATGGAACGAGGATGAGGAATCGCGCAAATTTATTTTTCCTGGAGGATCGAGACGAACGGCAAAGGAAAGACGGTGGCTGATAGAAAATACTCCCAGAGCGAAACTAACGAAGGACGAAGAAGATGGGGATGGGAAAGGGGAGATGGAAAGACGTCTGGGCAAGAAAACTTAAGATTTACTTCGCTATCCGTCTCTCGGAGGATGCCGAGTTACCGCGGCTCTCTTCGAACGAGTTCCACGTTTCGTTAAACGCGTTACCTGCTCGAGGATCACCCAACGGCGGAGTCGCGGTAGACGCGAAGAATCGCCCACCCTTCCTCCTGCCCTTCATCCTGGATGAAGAAAAGAGGGGTTGGCTTTAGAAATGCGTCGCATGAATTCGTGGTTTCTGGAAGTGTAAAGGGCTTAAGGGACTTTGCCCCTAAACGTCGATTCTAAATTTGTCTGCCGGAGTTGAGTTTAAATATTTTTAAGAAATTTTTTTAAATTCGTAAAAAGTTTGGGTTTGTTTGGGGTTGTTTTATTTTTTTTGTTTGTTTGGGTTTGTTTTGTTTTTGTTTGTTTGTTTGAGTTTGTTTTGTTTGTTTGTTTGTTTGGGTTTGTTTTGTTTTTGTTTGTTTGTTTTTGTTTGTTTTGTTTTTGTTTGTTTGTTTGGGTCTGTTTTGTTTTTGTTTGTTTGTTTTTGTTTGTTTTGTTTTTGTTTGTTTGTTTGGGTTTGTTTTGTTTTTGTTTGTTTGTTTTTGTTTGTTTTGTTTTTGTTTGTTTGTTTTGTTTTTGTTTGTTTTTGTTTGTTTGTTTTGTTTTTGTTTGTTTGTTTTTATTTGTTTGTCTGGGTTTGTTTTGTTTTTGTTTGTTTGTTTGTTTGAGTTTGTTTTGTTTGTTTGTTTGTTTGGGTTTGTTTTGTTTTTGTTTTTGTTTGTTTGGGTTTGTTTTGTTTTTGTTTGTTTGTTTTTATTTGTTTGTCTGGGTTTGTTTTGTTTTTGTTTGTTTGTTTGGGTTTGTTTTGTTTTTGTTTGTTTGTTTTTATTTGTTTGTCTGGGTTTGTTTTGTTTTTGTTTGTTTGTTTTGGTTTGTTTTGTTTTTGTTTGTTTGTTTTTATTTGTTTGTCTGGGTTTGTTTTGTTTTTGTTTGTTTGTTTGGGTTTGTTTCCGGCGAGCGAAATTAGTAGGGGGTTATTCCCCCTCCCCCTCCATACTCGCCACTCTTCGTCGCAATTCCGTAAAATAGCGACGTATTTCTAAAGTTTTACCGAAAAGAGAGCAAGTGGCGAGGGCCCAGAGGGGAAAAGACCCTTCGACTACGTACGATTCAACATCCCCGGAATATCGTTACAACCAAAGTTTTACCCCTATCCAGAGACAAATGGAAAAGCTTCTCTTGTACCGGATGTTGTTGCCCGGGCAAAAAGACACCCCTGAAGTTACCGAGCCAAATTATGGTTTTCCTTTCCTCGTCGAGTCACCGCGATAATGAATTGATGAATAATTGTTAATTACCCTCGGCGAGTGCTTTCGCGTTGAAGCATTAGGACACATTGAACATTCCTTTAGAAATTTCGCCGAATATTTTACTTCTAGATACTCTACGGAAACGAATTTTCCAACCTCTTTTCAACCTCAGACTCTTCGCTGCGGTTGAATCATTAAAGTCGTAATTAAGCTTCCGAGCTTATGTAAAATGAACTCCTACTTAACAATTACGATGAGTGTATTCTTTCTTCAATTTTCCCAGAAAAATTCACGTAAGAAATTAGCGATTTTTATTATTTTTTATAATTTTTATTATTTTCTAAAAGCTTCGAAGCTTTTGGTTTGGGGGTTTTAGAAGTTTTCTTTTCTTAAACCACCCATATGTATTGAGGCGAACAAAATGAACAAAATATTCGTACACGGAACTAACGCACGAAAATTAATTTTTATATTCACAGAAATATCTTTAGATAAAAATATTTAAATATATATATATATATATATATATATATATATATGTGTATATACACATCTTTGAAAAAATCGATTTATAGACCGACGGAAATAACGAAAATGGTATTTTTAAAAATTTTCAATTTTTTTTCGACATTTTCAAACCACAAATATGATGCACACATTTTTTTTTAATTTTTTACACAGAAACTAATCTAAATCTAAATAAACTAATTTTACTAATCTTTTATTAAAACTAAAACTTGGCTTTTATGAATATTTTATCAAAATAAAGACTTTATTTTTTAAAATACTTTATGAAAATAAAAACTTGATCCTTATTGGTGTTTCATTCGAACAAAATCATTTTTTTTACAAATACAGTTCATTTTTTTTACAGATCATTTTTTTATGAATATTTTATCAAAACAAAGACTTGATTTTTAAAAATGCTTTATCAAAATAAAAATTTGATCCTTATTGGTGTTTCATTAGAACAAAATCATGTTTTTTTACAAATAAAGTTAAAAAATAAATAAATAAATCTTTACAAAAATAAATAAGTTAAGATCCCACGAACAAGAATTACACGTCTTCGTTTGGACGAAATTTCGATGCAAGTTTGTATCCGGTTGGATTCTGGGCGCGATCATCCGGTGGTTCGTGCACGATCGCGCAGCGTAATTAAATAATGAGCATGTTTATTCGCGCGGAGTGAAGAGCACTCGAAGTCTCGCTCGTTTCTTGCCTCTAATAAAGCCCCTCCTGCCCCCCTCCCTCCCTCCCTCCCTTCCTTCGGCCGTTCTCGACGCGCCTCGTCCCCTAAAACGAGGGCACGCCATAATTTCGAGATGATTGGAGGTATTACGAAATTATTGAGATTTGGGGAAGGAGGGCCAATAATTCAGTGCGCTGGCAGTATACGGAGACAGGTTCGTTGCATCGCGCCTCTATTTAATTCGAAAGGAGATCAATTTGAAAGAAGGGCGCCCCCACCGTGCGTGAGTGGAACTCTTCTTAGGTATACGATATGGACGCCCCCTTGTGGCTTGTATAAACGGCCCTGGTATCTTTTCCCTTCAACCCTCGAGCTAAAATTCTCGCGATCTTTTTTTTTTCTTAACGTCTTCCAAATTCTTCTTCCGTTAAAATATGGAAAACGTCGAAAGAGCGCGAGAGGGGGGGGGGGTAGGCGAGGATTCGAAAGCTCCGAGCAAAACCCTAATGGGAAATGACGTTGATCTTCTCATCGTTGGAAAGCAATGAAATCTCATTCTTTCCAATCGTTCGAATTTTTTTTTTTCGATCTTTCGGAAAGAAACATTAGAAAAAGCATGGACTTGAATTTCTCATCGTTGCGACGCAACGAAATTGCTTTTCTCATTTTTTTTATTTCCTTAAATCTATTAATTGGCGAAATATATTTTTTTTTTCATATTTGAATTCTATATTATCACAATAAAGATTTGTATAATTATTGAGGTATTTTAATTACGATTACAGTGATAAGGAAATAGAGAAATTGAAAGATAATGATTTTCGTTGCGTCGCAACGTTGCGAGCTTCAACCTCATGAAAAAACATCATGAAAAACCTTTCGAAAAAAAAGAAATATTCGCAAAAAAATATTCGAAACTGATTTTGAAAGAAATGCCTGATTTTATTATCGAAATGGCTTCAATATTTTTCTAGTACTCGTATCGGAGATTTTCGCGCAGAATTTGCGACGAAAAAAGCTATTTTTAATAAAAACTTTATTTTTGTAAAACCCAATCGAAAGTGATTTTCAGTAAAAGCATAAAATAGTCACTAAAAAATATACAATAACCAAATACTCAAAAGATCGAAAATAAAACGTTTTTCCGTTGCTTTTGACCAACGCCTTTCCCCATCATTAGTTCAACGCAATGGGCAAAACGCCGAAGGATTCCATGGGAAAAGAGATGATCCAGAAGTGGCTCCAAAAAGAAAAGAGGTGGCAGGAGGTAGGTAGTTGGTTATTCGGTTGGTTGGTTTTGCACTGGGGAAGTTGCGTGGTATATGGTATCGGACCAAAAGTTGGAAATCTCATGAGGTCGATAAGGTGGTGGTTCTTGTGTCAATTGGATAGTCGAGACTGGTCGACCGAGTCCCGGATGATGATCATTGGTGGTCGAAGGCTGGCGAACCTGATCTACAGGCTAATCTGCACACCGATTCTACTCGGCATGGTCATATCGACTTTAACCAGTCTCCGGGGTTGGAGATCCTCCGTAAACGGTGGAGGACAAGACACCGGTAGGGAATTGGGGTCTAGGTGAACGGTCAGAACGTTGCGTTCGGTTTGTCGCTTATGGGGGAATCGTTCGAACGAACGTGTGGGTATGAAGCTAAATGGTTGGGTTTACCAACGAGTTTTTTTTTTCGTTTTTTTGTTGTTGTTGTTTTTTTTATCGTGACACCTGACGAGAACCTCATTTTCCCGGTTGTCGTAATTCCTCTGCCGGATCAGGGAAAAGGTCTCTCAACCTGTGTTTCACGTATACGGGCATCAGGAATTTCTCGGCAAGCCCCTATCGACTGGCTCTTTTGATGTCTTACTTTTTCGATAAAAAAAAAAAAAAAAAAAAAAACGAACGGAGCCTGTCTTGTTCCCCTGTCGGTCCCAATTCACGATATCTCTTCCTCGCGTATCGCGACACCTCGCGCTCAAACACGCTTCACGAAACGATAAAAAAAAAAAAGAAAGAAACACATCGTGATCGTCAACCGTTGGAAACCTGGTGGGAGTTTGGATTCGACGCGTGTGGCGCCAATAGACTATCGATCGAACTCGTTTCACGTCTTTTTCAAAGATCGATCACTCATCCCATAGATCACTCGTTTATTCGAACCGACAGAAATATTGCGATTTTATTTTTTGGCGCCGGGATGTGCGATCGAAAAAAATGGATTTCTGGGTTCGCTTGGTTAAACGTGACGACGTTTGAACGAGCTCGAGTCGTTTGTAGATTTGATGACCGTTTGGCAATACCGGGAAGGTCCAAATTTGATTCGATGCTTGATTGACGGATTTCTGGATGAGCTGGTAGTGAAATTCTTCCAGTTTGAAAATCTCGTTGATTCTGTGCTCCGAATGCTCGAAAAATTTGTTACTTTTTTTTGAAAACAAGTTTTTACTTCCTAGCTATCGTTGACGTGTTTTTATATGAAATTTTGGATTCTCTGGTAAAAATTCCAAGAATTCCCATTTCTTTTTTCAAACTCAATAAAATTTGATCATGCGCAGTTCGGTTGCGTTCCAACGATCCAAACTCCGATATTACGAGCTTGAAGTTCGCAGCGTTGAAAAGTAACGATATTTAAAATTTCTTATTTTTAATTAATATCTAATATCATATATTTCATATTTGGATCGTAGATCACTAAATTAAGAGCCCAAATAAATGTTTACGCAAGTTTCGTATTTCGAGTCTTCGAAAATAGTAAAATTCAAAAACAAAAATGAAATCTTTTTTTTGTTCCGGCCAATTTGAAGGTTTCCTAAAATCTTTTTTGAAAAATGAAACGATCGAGACAAAAAACGTAGACTGGTATTTAATCGAATCGAGCTTGGATGGAGTAAACGATCCGAAACGATCGAAGCGTTTCGAAGAATATCCAAAATGGATATCCAATGATGATCGAGGGCCGTCATGATCACACGATCCTTTTGCG
The DNA here is from genome assembly GCA_030522765.1 of Ophioninae sp. B BG-2022a. Taxonomy (NCBI): domain Eukaryota; kingdom Metazoa; phylum Arthropoda; class Insecta; order Hymenoptera; family Ichneumonidae; species Ophioninae sp. B BG-2022a. The sequence continues at coordinate 4,540 of JAPYZJ010006903.1, read as the reverse complement.
TAATCGAATAGAATGTAATTCGTATTGTGGAATTTTACCTTGTTCGGCGTGGCTCCTACCGAGGCACATCAGCAACAGAAGAAAGACAGGAGCACGGGTGGTAACGAAGAAGCGGTGGCGTCGGAGCACGACCGCCATACTGAACGGGGCCATTCTAATCAGGCAACCCGCTTACTCCTGGCCCCAACGGCCGCGGTTCCTCTCGATCCTCAAGCGTCACTCACTCCACATGCCTTTTAACCGAGCGCGCACTCTCTTCCTTTTCACAAGCTTCTCACGATCGGCCCTTTTCACTTCTCTATTTTCGTATATATATAAATATATATATATATATATATATGTATATATATATGTGTAAATATAAATATAAATATATATAAATATTTATATAATTATATTTATATATAAATATTTATATAATTATATTTACATATAAATATTTATATAATTATATTTATTTATATATATATTTTTGTATTGTTGAAATACCGCGTGTATTCCTTTCGAGCACTCGATACCGGACGCCAAAATCGTTTTTCGAGTTCATTTATACGCGCGATTAAAAATTACACGATTTTATCGCGGTTTTATTCGCGGACGGAGTGACCAACGGATCAACCAGGGACGGAACAACTACGCAAAAAAACATTTGGAAAAGAACTGAAACAAACTTCGGAATTATCCTTTTCGATGACCCTCTCGGATTCTGACTATTGCACAATTTTCCGCCCTTCACTTCAGTTCCTTCGTTTATACACAGACGATAATCACTTACGCACTTTTCCTGTCTTCCGTTCCTCGGTGTTGCTGGTCGATGATTTCACGCGGCCAATTTTGGTAATCTGAAACAAGAAAGGTGATAATGCTCATTAGACGGAGTACAAGCTTGATAAGTTTATTTTCGAATTTTGGATTTTCGGTGCTTTAGAAAATCGCGGTTTTGCACGAAATGGCGGTTTTACACGAAATGGCGGTTTTACACGAAATGGCGGTTTTACGCAAAATGGCGTTTTCGCACGGAATGGCGGATTCACACAAAATAGGGGTTTTGCACGAAATGGCAATTTTTCACGAAATGGCAGTTTTACGCAAAATGGCAGTTTTACGCAAAATGGCAGTTTTACGCAAAATGGCGGTTTTACGCAAAATGGCGGATTCACACAAAATATGGGTTTTGCACGAAATGGCAATTTTTCACGAAATGGCAATTTTTCACGAAATGGCAGTTTTGCATGAAATGGCAGTTTTACACAAAATGGCGGATTTGCATGAAATGGCGGTTTCATACAAAATGGCGGTTTTGTATGAAATACAAAAAAAATATAAAATATAAAAAAATAGAAAAATATATAAAAATAGAAAAATATGAAAAATAGTGTTTCAGCACAAACTAGCCATTTTTACAAAACAGTAGTTCCACAAAAATAGGTGTTATCGCCCAAAACATGAAAATAAATCCATTCACCAGACCAAAATGACCGATACGGGAAGCAGCGCACGAATTCCATATGGGCAGGGAGAACCGATTTTGAAAGTTTTCAGTTGAATAACAAGAGCCAAAGGGATAATATCCAGTTTAAAGGATCGAATCAGCCGATATGTCCGAAAGTATCGCGATACTTTGCGGGTACCCGGATGAACGAGGTAACAGCGTCACCATCCCGAAACAATGATTTCTGTAGAGTCATCGTAACAGTCTCGATGCAAGTGGCGAAATATTTCACTGATGGTAACAGAACAGACCATGGACCGGTTGAATCCTGTTGTAAGGAATTTTGGGGTTCGGTGGGGACCGTAACAACGTCGGAATCGCTTAATCCCTGACGCAGGGCAAAAAAACAGCTTTACAACCTTCTTTGGTTGTAAAGCACTTGTGGATGGGCACTTGTGCGTACCGGGGTTGCCGTTACTCGAGCAAACTCTTGCCCCGCGGAGAGTACTACCTGAGACGCAGGTGTGCCACACGTTCTTTGCTACTTGTAAACTCGTAACCTTTTCGATAGGCTGAAATTTTATGGAACGCAGTAAAGAGAAAAGCGTCGGTAGTAGGAAGGCGTTGATGTTGTCGGCTGGCAAAAAGCTGGTGGATGGATGACCAGGGTTGGAGAAACGAGAAAATCGAAATTTTCCGATACCGGAGGTTAGATAGAGATGCCTGATGCAAACGCCAGGCAATATAGGCATTGGGAGATGAGAAGTTGTCGCAGTCCCGCCAGTGACAAAAGTGTGGACCGAGAAAAAAAAAGCTAGGGATCGTAAAAGGTCCCATAAAGCAGGAACATAAGCGATACCAAAATGCCACTTAGGATACAGAAGAAAAATCATAAAATATGCCGGAGGTTTTCTTGGCTCGGAAAAACGGATATTGTCTACATCGTTCTCTTTCTTAAAGTCCAATTCGATATCAGGATAACTGCGGAAAGCTCTGGCGAGTCGTCTTCCGGCTACGAAATCTGCGTGACCACATCGGTTGACAGGGGACTGTCGTGGTAAGCTCTCTTAGTTTCCAAAGTTCGAGCCAACGTTGATCGTGGCAGATGGAAGAGACCGTATTTCTGCGTTACTTCATAACTCACTCGAACCTCACTCGAGTGTCCTCGATCGATCAATCTGTGGAGGATTCGCCTACCCAGAACTCGGTCTTTTTCAGCTTGAACGGTACGTGGGAATATGAGAATACGAAATACGTTAGGGACACATACAGGTCGATAGGAGCCCAAAGACAGAAAAGATTTACAAAGTCCTTCGGAGGTCTCTTGGTCAGTTTCGCCATTGAGAGTTCGTTTACGAAGACGTAGCAACACGGTATTCTCTCCGGTCTCTCATCACTTGATATCGCTTTTTTGCTCTCTCTCTCTTCAAACTACCTTTCTCTCTGTCTCTACCAGCGCCAAGTTGACGCAACTCCCAGCACAGTCCATATCCCAAGTGGAGAGTCAGTGACTCGCTTCATGCCGTGAATCGTTGCGTCTACTATACGGCGGGGCAAAAGTTGTTCGCCTCTCTCTAAAGGGGACCTCGGGCTTGAGTCGATGCGTAACTGGCTGTCCTTCACCGTAAGCCGTGGCAGCATATGAACGCCGTTGTCGTTTCTCGTCGTCAGTTCTTCGCCGGCAAACGAGCAGGTCGACCCGGCCGGAATCGCTCAATCTGGTTCCTCTCCTTCCACGATATCTCCCGCCTTTCTTTTTCTTCCTTCGTCGTTGTTTTTTTTCCATCTTTTCTGTTTTTTTTTCTCCTCTTTTCTTTTTTTGTTCTCTTCCTCTTCTTTTTTTCCCTCCATCTCTATACCTCAGTCCTGATACTTCTCGTTTTCGCTGTACCCGTCTACATTGGGCCTTGTGTGCCATACCCGCTATACAGTATCGCCAGCGAGATCGTCCTTCGTTCCCAACATTCCTGTACGTTCCTCCTCTTCTTCTTCTTCTTCTCTTCTTCTTCTTCTTCCATCGCTTGTATTATGGACACGTACCGATCTAAGCGTTATTTAAACGGGGACTCGCTCTTATTTATCTCGATGGAATCGCTCCGCGCACGAGTGAATGTTAATGACTCAACCGAAGTAAGTAAGAGTAACTGCTGATCGCGATCTGATGTTGCTCATTAGATGTCCAATGTGATAAGGACACTGCAATTATCTTGGCAATCTCTCTCTCTCTTCACTTATTTGTGAAAAATAAAAACCTGGAAAATAAATTTTTTTCGAAGAAACGAGAAAACTTCTGGTCTCTGGAAATAATGAGTGACGCGCAACCCCGAGATCGCGAATTTTACAAAATAGGCGGGGTGAGGAAGAAAATGGAAAAAAGAATATAATATAGTCGAAGGTGAAACGTCGCGAGATGAGGAAGGGCAGAGATTCAAGGGCAAGGCCATCCTCCTGTGTATTCGCATGTGTGTCTGATTGGACTTGGGGGTTTCTAAGTCTGCTGGGTAGCTCCTCTTTCTCTTTCTCACCGTGAAACTCAGGATAGTCGGGCGACCGTAGAACCGAGCCGCAGCGGTGGAACTCCGAAAGCGTTGGTGGGGATTGCGGCGACGCCGGAGTGCAGGGAAAGGGCGAATGAACGAAGAAGAGAAGCCGCGAAAAGACGGGGAAGTGCGAGAGAAGTGGGGTCGGAACTCTCTCTCTCTGGAACCACCAGAGAAAGAGAGAGAGAGAAACGTGGAAAGGTATGGAGAAGGGAGCAACGAACGAAACTTTAGGGGTTCGTTGGTGAAAGCGCGGAGCAGAAGAGAGAGAGAGAGAGAGAAGAGAAAGAGAGAGAGGGAGGAGGGCTGCAACAGAAGGGCGTGAGGGCGCGGTGAGGACCAGGGAAAGGGGTGAGTTTCCCAGGATCAATACCACCCGCTCCGTCTCACTTTTTGCCTTCTCGCTTCTTCTCTCTTATTTTTTCATCTCTCTCTCTCTCTCTTATTTTTTATCTCTCTCTCTCTCCCTCTCTCTCTCTCTCTCTCTCCTTCCCCGCGCCTCGTCTCGTCACGCTACTTCGTTTTTATACTTTTTCGTTTTTTTTATATTTTTTCGTTTTTTTTTTCG
>JAPYZJ010006902.1:0-18097 GCA_030522765.1 Ophioninae sp. B BG-2022a | reverse complement strand
TATTTACACTAGGATCTGGGGACCTCTATAATCATCAGGATCTAGGGAACATATAACCACATTGGGGTCTAGGAACATATATTTACACTAGGATCTGGGGACCTCTATAATCATCAGGATCTAGGGACATATAACCACATTGGGGTCTAGGAACATTTATTTACACTAGAATCTGGGGACCTCTATAATCATCAGGATCTAGGGACATATAACCACATTGGGGTCTAGGAACATATATTTACACTAGGATCTGGGGACCTCTACAATCATCAGGATCTAGGAACATATTTACATTAGGATCTAGGGATCTCTTTGATCATCAGAATCTAGGGACATATTCGTATTAGGATCTAGGGACCTCCATTAGGATTTAGAAACATAGAGCCTCATTAGGATCTAGGGACATGTGTCCAAATTGAGATTTAGGGGTTTTTAGGGGATTTAGATTTAGGTAGGTATAACGCAATGCGCGAAACGATGAGGATCATACGGCGAGTCGGACGACTCGGACACGAGCAGGATCAGCGAAGGAAGGCGAAACGACTCGGCCGTAAGGTGTCGGCCGTGCGGCCGGAATCATGCTCCGGTGTGCATACACACTTTTTCTCTACTCCTTCCCACTGTTGCCTTCCCTCCTCCGGCTGAAACTCCTCTCCTCGTGTATCCATTCTACTTGGTGATTTCCACTTATTTCGTTGCACAGCCTGAACTCTGAGCGGAAACCCGACGAGGCACGATAGATACCGGTCTTGGACGCTGGCGATGAATCGGAATATTTCAGTCGCTTGCGCGCGCATAAACGTTCCGAAGTACTCGATATCGTTGTACAAGCTTCAACTTTGAAACAGCGAGCAGCTTTGAAAAGCCACGAAAATTTTTTGCCTTTTTTCATTTGTTGACAATTGTATTTTAGGAAATTGATCCTTGGGTGAAACGGAAGCTAAAATATTCATTTTAATGACGATTTAAGATTTGATTGAAATTTAATAATTGTTTAAAAGCAATTATTTCAATTTATTTAAATATTTGATTGATAGATCGAATATATGATTTTTTCTAAATGAAATGATTTTTTTAAATGAATGATATATTATTAAAGTTAAATAAATTAATTTTTCGTCATCATTTTTTGATGAATTAAAAAATGAGCGTCAATTGAATAATTAAATTTAATGAAAATTTAATTAGAATTGAGATATTTATCTAACGAAACTTCAACGTTATCATCGATGTAAAATGGAAGCAGGAGGGTCGATGAGAAATTAAGGTGCACTCGTGTCGCGCAAGATACAAAATTGCCTTGTCGAAAGATTTGGAATGTTGATTATCTAATTAATGAAACGAAGAGGAAAAAACGTGACTGCGCGAGCCGCTGTCGAGTCTTCTTCGGGTTGTCCAAATTGATGGACAATCCTCGGCGCGGAATGTCTCGACGAGAGTGAACGATAGAGTCAGCTTGCAGGAGCAGACGATGCACTTCTGGCTAGTACAGAAACATTAGTGTGTGTTCCACGATCCTTCTAATTAGTCTGCTCGTAACGCATCGGGAGCCTCATCGTCGTCGTCGTACCACCGGACTCGAAAGAAGCTAGTTGCTACGTGCTCTTCCCTCGCATCGACGATTTTTTAATTTTTTTTATTTGAAAAATATATACAAAAAAAAGATAAATTTGAAAAAAATTATTGCAAAATATATTTTAAAAAAAATACTTTAAATAAGATATTTTTTTAAATTAAAAACCCTCATCGATCCAATACCATCAATTATTTAAAAAAACATTTAATTTGCAATAAATAAATAAAAACTTCACTTTTCCACGCCCATTATTTTCATTTTTATTTATTTATTTATTTATTACAATACCATATGTGTATTTGTATCATACTTGAAATTCGCAGCTCTGCAATCTGAATTTATTCCATAAATCAGATTTATTGAATTTTCATCGAATGAAATGTTTCTCTTTGGAGTTGTTTTTTTTTTCTTTCCTTTTTCGAGCAGACAGCACACAGATGCAACCGATGCAAGCTTCAGCCTCGTAAAAAATAATGGCTCTTTACTCACGTATCTCGGTGAACTTACCCCCTTGAGCTTATCGTCTCTATAAAAATATCACGTATACCCAGTCGATCGAACTTTATCATTAATACATATATATATACATTTTTTCACACACGCCCTCTTTATCTCGATTTCACGCGCGTGCGTCGATCCCTGAGGCCACAAATCCCCGCTTTTGCATTAACGAGACAGCCGGGAGAAAAATATTTTCGCGAATGAAAAAAAAAAAAAAAACTGGAAAATAAATTTGTAAAAAGTAAATACGAGTTGCCGGAAAGAGAGTAACTCCGGTGAAATTAGTTCGCAGAGGGAACGTTCGGATCGAGGTCGAACGGTACATACATTGCCGATTACGATGCCTTAAGAGTCCCGATCTTCATCTTTACTTTACTTTACTTTACTTTACTTTCTTATCGCCAAAAAAACTCGAAAAAAACTTTCTACCGTGCGATCAGCGTGGATCGTAAATAAATAAATAAATAAATAAATAAATAAATAAATAAAAGAAATAAACGAATAAACGAAAGTGGAGAGAAAGAAGGAGGATAAAATAAAAATCGTTGATACACGTTGGTAAGTGGATTCGATCGTAACTTCAACCACGCGTGCCGATTTTCGACGATTTCTTTTTTCCTCATTTTTTTTTTTCAAAATATATTCGATGACAAAAAAAATTTTTTTTTTTTTTTTTTCGAAAAAATATATATTCCACGGCCGCGGATTTTTTTTGCATCGTTCGAAAGCGACGCGCATGCGCGAATAATAAAATTGCGGACTTGGTACAGCGCGGATCTGGAATTAACGCGAGTTTAGAACCGCGATGAAGGGAGGTTGAGGAGGAAGCAAAGAATAACGCGATAAGTTGCCCCGACGGGCATTCAGCATCGTTAAGGTTTGCCTCTCGGTCATCGCACCGTGTAGTTTCTTTTCTTCTATTTTTTTATTTTTTTATTTTTTTTTGTTTTATTACGCATCTTTTTTTCGACTATTTTTCTTTCGCCAATCCTTTCTTCTTTGCCAAGTTCTTACCGCTCGTATAAAGCATCTGGCGTTTCCTCCTCGGGTTTTCTCGTTTCTTCTTTTTTTCTTGACGCTCGCTGCTTCCGCGATCTTTTTCCGTTTTCTCATTCTATTTTTTTTTTCTTCCCTTTGAGTCCTGATTTTGTATTTTTTTTATATTTATTTCCCTTCGGAATTTTTTTTTTTACAAGGCTTTTCGAAAATGGATTTTTTTTTTGCTTTAATATAGTCACGTGACTGCTCAGTGGAAATTGAAGCTTTTCTACGTCACGACCAAGACCTAAATGATAACTGTAATAATAACAAGCTTGATGGTCGCAAATTGCTCTCTTTCTCTCTCTCTCTCTTGGAATTTTCCTTGCTCTCTTCTTCTTCATTCAAGTTGGAGAGGTACAAAACGCGGGCATGCGCGTTACAATGTAACAAGAAAAAGTACACGTGCCTGCGGTCATTTTGCGTGTCGTAAGAACGCGTGGCCTTTTGTGCCTGAGCTCCACTCTGTGCGCAAGGTCGTGTTCGGAAGCACGAGTAAAACGACTCTCTTCTCGCGGTTCCCCAAGCCGGAAAGATCAGGCAGTTTCTCGATCGAGGAATTATTTTTTTATATATTTTTTTTTTAGTAATTTCAATTGTTTATTAATATATTTACTGTTATCGAGTAATTAATAAATTAATGAGTAATTAATTAAATCATTAATGAGTAATTAATTAAATCATTAATGAGTAATTAATTAAATCATTAATAAGTAATTCATTAAATCATTAATTACTAATGAATGATTATCAATTATTATAAATTAATAATTATCGATTATTATGAATTAATTACTTGGTAAATCAATGATTAATTGTCAATTATTTTCATGAATTAAAATTTTACTAAGTCATGGCTTCCAATATATATATATCTCTTTTTTTATAAACAAAAAAAATGAAACACAAATATTCAACAACTCGAAAATGCACTTGCCACGCTCTCTCTAAAAATCTACTAAGTAATTGAAATACATTTATCAATCTAGTCCATTTATCTAATTTTCTTATCAATAAAAAAAATTAAATTTACATTTTTTATCGTCTTATTTTATTTGTTTCTATCGATTTTATAAATCCCTTATCAATTTAAAAAATTAAATTTACATTTTTTATCGTCTTATTTTACTTGTTTCTATCGATTTTATGCCCTTTGCCTCTCCCTAAATAAATAAAGGGAACGAGCGATTATCTCGCTTCGAGCCTACGGGGAGTCTCAATTTATTAACAATCTCGTTTCGTTCTTTCTGTTACAGGTGAGTCTCTACACTCGTGATATATATCGTACTAATTATTTATGCGGTGCTGTTGCACGGTAAGTACGGAGAATGACGCGGAACGACGCCATGATAAAAATCGCGCAAACCGCAAAAGCGCAGCGGAGGGAAGGGGGGGGGGGGGTTCGCAGCGATACCGTGCATTTCTCAAAGAGATTTACGCGTCATCGTGCGCGCGCGACTATCACGTTTTATTAATTATTGTACGAAGCTCGCCCGGCTGCCGGCTCACCACCGTGGAATGTTTATTAGTATTTTTTTTTTACCTTTTTTTTTTGTTTTTCTTTACGCGCAACGCGCGCGGTAGAATCCGTCCTCTCGCGAAAAAATCCCGTTTTTTAATAATAATATATTTGACCGATAAAACGTTTTAATACGCGTATACGACGCGACGACTTTGAGGACGCGAAACTTTGAGGACTTTTCTGATAACGAAGTGTCCCCGTAGTATACTTTGTGTCGGACGAGAAGTCCTCGAAATAACACGTTGGGAGTTTCAAGGGGTATGACTGGCGCGCGAAAAGTACCGTAATCTCGGACACATTCTCGGTGATTCTGCTTTATTCTACCTCGATCTACCGAGGAGTTCATAAATTATTCTCGTCTCTCTCGGCAGATCGTTTATTCTCTCTTTCTCCGAAAGCTTTGGGACTCTTAGTCGGTTCGTTTCTCCTTAAAAATTTGGAGTTTTGTTTTGTTTTATTAATTTGTTTTATTTTTTTTTTTAATTTTATTTCATTAATGGATTTTTTTATTTCGTCTCTTTTTCGAAAATTCAATGGCTTAAGATGATGATGATAGATTTTAATATGCCCCGGTAAACTTTCGCGCAATACGATGCAGGATACAAAAAAAAACAAAATAAGAACATAAATAATAATAATGCTACATGAGGAAACTAAATAATACCATTAAATAATAATTCTATAATAAAATAATATAATAAATGTATACAATAAAAAAAATATAAATAATAATTTTGATAATAACAACTATATAATTAAAAATAATGAAATTGCAAAAGAAAAAAGAAAAAAAAGAAAAAGAGAGAGAGAGAGAAGACATTAATTCGAAATGAAAAAAAATAACGTTTCTTATTCATCAAATTAATCCAATAGATCGAGGTCTGAAACGTGAATTGTTGAGTGTCGATTATCCCCCACTATTATATTAATAATAATAATAATAATAATAATAATAATAATAATGGTAATAATAATAATTTCCTGACGAAGTCAAGTGCGAAACGCGAGTTATCTAATCACACGGATCGAAGAAGAAATCATTTATTGGTAAAGTTCCATTATTGAATTCCCAGAGAGAAAATGTAGTGTAATTGGTCTTTTCTCCGAGCAAATGTAAAAGCTGACGTTCGAAAAATTACGATTCGAGTACAATTTCCATCGGTAAGAAAACAAAAAAAAAAAAAAAAGGAGTGGAACGCGTGTGTTGGGAGTCCCTTCGAAGAAAGTTTCACAGGCTATTCGAATGGAAAGTCGTTCCTTTGTGTCAAAATTCGTAATTGAGCGCACACACGTATCAAAGGAAAACCGGAGGATGAACGAGAATATGTCCGCAGGCCCTCGAGTTCGCCTCGTACGTCTTCTTCATCTTTCTTTCTTTTTTTTCTTTTTTTTTCTTTTTTTTTTTTCTTTTCTTTTTGTTCTCTTTCACATCGTTCCTGCGCGGCTTTACCGAGCATTAGAGAGACCTTAATCGTCCGGTGAAAATAATCAACGGTGCAAGCCTGACAGCTGACCCCAAAATCACTATGCGTAACGTCTCATCAATAAACGTTATTAACGAAAAGTGACCTGGATTTAAAAAAAAAAAAAAAAAGAAAAAAGTCGTTTCATCGGAGAACGAAAACGTTTCGAGATCCAATTAAAAACGTTTCGCTGCTGATTGTCGGTTAATGCTGTTCATTATTGATACTCCTTCGATACATCAGCGATGAAAACTACTTCATCATCGAAGCGAAGGAAAATCCAAAATCCAATTACTGTAGTGATGAGATCGAAACTTCATTTTTTTTACTCTCCGCAAGGAAAATAACGCGACGGTTCAATTTTTATTTATTTCATTGTTGTTGTTTTTTTTTTGCTAGAGCTTTTTTGGGTTTTGTTGTTTTCGAGATGGAGCTTGGAAACGAAAAGTCAATTGTTGATCGTGATTTTCGTATTTTCATTATTTTTCATTTTTGATTGATCTTTTGCTTGACTTTGATGATTCCAGTCGCTGGAATTTAATTTCAGGCTGTTGGGTTCGAGCGCCAATCGTTGGGATGCAAAGATTTTTTTTATTTATTTTTCATACTGTCAGTGAAAAAAAAATACTTACAATTTCGTAGAAAGGAAAAAAATGATTCTTCATTTCTGTAAAAAAGCAAAAAATTTTTCTCTGTTTTCGTAAAAAAGAAAAAAAATATTTTTCGTGTCTAAAAAAAATTATTCTTCATTTCTTTCAAGAAAAAAAATGTATTTTTCACTTCCGATGTTGAAAAATAAAAAAAAGATGGTTGGATTTCCACGATGCATAAAAGTATAATCGCTGAATACCAAATTTCGGGTAGAATATAAATTCGATCCGTGCATTATGAAAAAAATCATCAAAACGATTATTTCGCCGATTTTACCATATAAAGTTTCGAGCGGAATAGCACATTCAACGGCGGAACGAAGGCTTATTTTTTTTTTCTCCGGTATATAGAGGAATTACTGTTAATTATTTTCTTCCGCGCACCGCGGCACAAAATCATCACCCCCCCCCCCTCTCCCGTCTGTTTAACATCCCCCAATACTTGTATTCCTCCGCGGGAAAGATTTCTTTCGATCGCGAGACGGGGGGGCACGCGAAGGAGCGTTACGTTCGAATGATTCGAAAGTTCGATGATCCTTCGACGTTTTAAAACGTTCGAATCTCGAAACAACAAGGTTTCTTCAAACAAATGAGGAGACTGTTTTTTTTACTCGAAAATAATTGATTTATTCGTCAATAATTGTTTTGTCCTTTTCGTGGACAAAACAATTATTAAAAAACATGGAAAATCGAATGTACGTGGACTGCGAAATTTGCCACGTATTTTCGGTTCGCGTAAAAAGCTACCTCTTGGGAAACAAATATTTCTGGGTTGATAAACGACAGGGTTTGGGTTTGTTTTTCGTTTGGGCGCATAAACCCAAACAAATCCAAATAAATCCAAACGAATCCATATAAATCCAAACGAACCCAAACGAACCCAAACAAATCCAAATAAATCCAAATAAATCCAAACGAGCCCAAATAAATCCAAACGAGCCCAAACAAATCCAAACGAACCCAAATAAATCCAAACGAACCCAAACAAATCCAAATAAATCCAAACGAACCTAAACAAATCCAAATAAATCTAAACAAACCCAAATAAATCGAAACGAACCCAAATAAATCCAAACGAATCCATATAAATCCAAACAAACCCAAACGAACCCAAACAAATCCAAATAAATCCAAACGAGCCCAAACAAATCCAAACGAACCCAAATAAATCCAAATAAATCCAAACGAACCTAAACAAATCCAAATAAATCTAAACAAACCCAAATAAATCGAAACGAACCCAAACAAATCCAAATAAATCGAAACGAACCCAAACAAATCCAAACAAATCCAAACAAATCCAAATAAATCCAAACGAACCCAAACGAATCCAAATAAATCCAAACGAAACCAAACAAATCCAAACGAACCCAAACAAACCCAAACGACAGGCTTCAAGCCGTCGTTGATTCGTCATTATGGAACCTCAACTTCCATTGGCAAACTGCGAACCCACATGAGAAAGAAACGATTGAATCGAATCCCTTAAAAACCACCCCAGAAGTCCACAAACGGTCGATCCAAAACGGCTACTTTGAAGACTAAATAGTGGTGAAAAAAGTAAAAACGCTGGTGCAACGGAGAACCGTGACAAATGATGGCGAGTAAACGAAAAAAAGAGAGGCAGGAGGGGGGGGGGGTGGAGAGTGGAGGGGCAGAAGCCATCATCGTCAGTACGAAACGAGCTATGTAGACAATAATAGGTATATTATAGAGGTACGTCGACCCCCGGATGAAAAATCTCATCTCACTCGAGACAAGAATAAGAGAGGAACGAAGAAGCGAAGGCGAAGCCACACAAGCTTGACCGGCTCTTTGTTCGTGTTCCACAACCAAGAAATACTCGATTTCACGGTCGCACTGCCGCGCAAATCATTTCTTTTTCTACCCTCGTCGCAGTGGTTAACCGAAAATACAATAAATATTTGAAAAAATAATAATAATAAAATCAAAATAATAGAACGATAGAAAATTCAACAAAAAAGTGCTAAAAAAAAGGTTTAAAGATACGTAGGAAAATTGGCGCGACGTATAAATATTTAATTATTTAATTAATTGAATAATTGTAATTTAAGTATAATTATTTAATCGATTAAATCACTAAAATTACATAATTAATCATTAATAAGTAATAATCAAATAATTAACATTTAAAATTTAAATAGTTATAATTAAATAATTAATTATTTTCAATTCTTTGAATCGTTGTCGATTGCATTTGAACGATTATCTTCAATCGTGGACAATCCGACCATCAATAACGTTTGATGGCATTTGGAAACACCAAAAACTTAAATCTATGTTAGGCGAGCAAAAAATTCGTTTTTTTTTTCTTCTGCATTACTCTTTCCTTTTTCGAGGTTCACACGTATCGCTATGCGAGTAGCCAGACCGGAAGTGACGCAAAGAAATCTGTCTCGCGGGGAAAGCCTTCGTCATTGCACCCTTGCGCGAAGGCGAGGGGGGTGCCCCGGGTTCCCCCCCCCCCCCCCGGCCTATATTTTTTATCTCGACTCCCTTCGGTTTTCTCTTTCTTCCTACCCTCGATGGACGTCCCATTTCGTACTCCTCTTCCGATTTCATCGAAGTGAAACCTGATCTTTTCCTTTCTGCGGGTTAAACCACCGGAGGCTAAACGATAAACAATTGTGTTAATTTAGGAACGTCATCGATATCTTGATCGGCTAATTAGGCTTCTTCGAGTCGAACCGAACTCTAATGGTAACGTTTCTTGGATTATAAATGAAAACGTCACATCGTGTTTGCATGCTGTTGACATAATTGTTTCGTTTATAAATAAAATAATGAATATTTGCTGTTAATAAATAAAATAATAAATAAAATAATAAATAATTGTTGTTAATAAATTAAATAATAAATAAAACAATCAATAATTGTTGTTAATAAATAAAATAAATAAAATAATCAATAATTGTTGTTAATAAATAAAATAAATAAAATAATCAATAATTGTTGTTAATAAATAAAATAATAAATAATTGTTATTAACAATAAAAGCAAGCGACAGAGGCTAATAAAATGACAAGTTGAAAAGTACATTAACAACGATAAATAATAAGTACGATAATCAAGTAAATATCAAACAACAACAATTAATAAATTAAATATTATTATATTTTAATTATTATTATTTTAATATAATAACATAATAATCAATTATAATTTTATTAAAATTGCTCGTCTCTTGCGATAGCTGTAATAATTAGTTTGAAAAAATCGTCACTCGAGGTTATCGATACGAAGAGTTTAATCGTGTGTTTCTTTCGCTTCTTCTCCATCAGCGCGACATTAATTACATGCCGATTTGCTCATTGCATCGCTTTTTCGTTTAGGTCTGGTCAGTGCCTCGTCATTGCCTCGTAGAAATCTTCGTTCGCTCCGAGTCATTTATCACCCCACCGCTGCTGCAAGAGAAATTTCTTTTTCTTTCATTTTTTTTTTTTCGTTCTTTTTCTCTTGTTTCTTTAATCGATCACGCTTTATACGATTCGAATCGATTCCCGGTGTCTCGGAACGATTATTTCTCGAGACGTTTTTTTTTCTTCTTTAATTCTTTTTACCCGGTGGTCGGTTGTTCGGTGGTTTTCTCTACGGTTGGTCAACAATGAGACAAGAAAATTTCTATCTCTCGATCCACGATGATAAATAAATTCTAAAATTATAGTAAACCGTGGCATGGTATAGTTTTTGAAATATCATTGTTTTTGGAAATTATTTTGTTTACGTTTTGCAAGGCTGCACATTTTTTATGAAAAATTCTCATTCATTTTCATCGATGATTTATTTATTTATGATTATGTTTATTTACTAATTTATCCGCTTATTCAGGAGTTATTAATTTATTTATTAATTCATGAATGATTAATTTATTCATTAATTCATAAATTATTTATTAATTTATTCGTAAATTATTAATTAAATTAATTCATGGTTTATTAATTAATTAATCTGTTTAAGAATCAACAATTATCGGGTGATCGGAAAATCGTTCGAATTTAATTAATTCTCAGTCGAATCGATAAGATCTGTACCACTAGGTTAATTTTTTAATAGTCACCTGTTGGTCAATTGAATTTTTTTTTTGCTCGATCGTTTAATTACTTTCATCGCGATGTTGATGGTCGTTTTATTGGCAATCTATCGATTCGCTTGGAAGGATGATTAACCTTCTGATAATTAGCGTAGATAGGATCGTCTATGCCTCACTCACATATACGAATCTTTTATTTTTCTCGTATGATCCGGCTGAGAGATAATCCATCGTGGAAGAGCGTAAACGGGGATTCGCTTATGCGAGCTACCTCACCCTCTCGAATATGAAAGTATCCGTGAATCCGAATGTGGCACGTCTGTGCGGTCCTCTCATTGCACATCGCGAAAGCCTCTTTTAACCCAAACAAACCCATACAAACCCATACAAACGAATTCATACATTTTCATGAAATATCCGATAAAATGCCATCAAGATACTTTTCATGTTGAGGGACATAATTAAAAGCTAACTATTTTTGCTGATCATTTTTTTTAGATCAAAATTATATTTTGAAATTTTTTTTTTTGAAAATCCGTTTTCTTAATTCGAAATGAAATATATGAAGGTTTAAATGGAAATTCAAATATGTGAAATTTTAAATGAAAGTTATAATATATAAAATGTTTAATGAAGATTCATATATGTGAAATTTCATATATTTGAATTTCCATTGGAAATTTCATATATTTGAATTTTCATTGAAAATTTAATATATTTGAATTTTCATTGGAAATTTCATATATTTGAATTTCCATTGGAAATTTCATATATTTGAATTTCCGTTGAAAATTTCATATAATTGAATTTCCATTGAAAATTTCATATATTCGAATTTCCATTGAAAATTTCATATAATTGAATTTCCATTGAAAATTTCATAAATTTGAATTTCCATTGAAAAATTCATATATTTGAATTTCCGTAAAAAATTTCATATATTTGAATTTCAATAGAAAATTTAATAATTTTTATTTGTTCATAAATGTTGAAAAAAAACGGAACGCAAAATTTGGAATGACGGGCTGGTTGACCAACATAAGTAGTGATACAGACTGGGCATTGAGATATGCGGAGAAGCAACGGAATCGATAGGCCGGAGCAGGAAGTTGCCGAAGGAATGAGACGCGCCTTGGCTCGCGCGCAAACGTACCGGTAATACGTACGTACCTATTTGGTAGGAGGGTGTACACACGCGCATATATAGGTTTACGTACGTACGCGGAGTTACGGTTACGCGTTAACGTGAAATAAAATTGTTTATTGCTCGTGGAGAGTCCCCCGCCCCCCGTGTACTTGCGCGTGGAATGCGGAGGTATTTTTCCTCACTTGACCCGACCTCTTGCCTCGACCCTCCGAGACCCTCTCATTTTTGGACGTTCGACCTCCACACTTTTCGTCTTCGGCTCTTGGATCGAATTTTTCAACTTTCAGTGGGGAAAAAAAAAAACTAGGATCGTGGGCTCAGAGTTGGCATCGTTGGATCGAAACGAAATTTTTTTTTTCGATTTTTCTATCTCTTCAGGTTCCAGTTACGTATTTTATGTAAATACAATTTATTTACATATTTATGTAAAAATTCGTTTTCGTTGCAAATCTTCCACAAAATTATTTTATAAATTAGGCATATTCATTTTCTAACTCAATTTTCAAAAATACCATTAATCCTTTTTATTTTCTCCATAAATTCAAAAATAAATAAAAGCCCCCAACTTTATAAATTTTTCAGTCAATGTTCGAAAATACCAATTCTCTTCAAATCAATTATCCAAAAATTCAACGATCCTTATTTTTCCCAAACGAATTAAAAAAAATAATAATAATTCACCGTCATTATTTTCCCTGTCATAAAAAAAACCAAATTTTCCTTTTCTCTCCTCGATCTTGAAAATAAAAAAAAAAACACAAAAATTGTTCAAATATTCCCAGCCTTGGTCCACCGAGATTGTACTCTTCGATGTCCGAGTCGAATTAGAAAATACCCTTTCTCTTTCTTCGTACGGGTTTCTTTCGTAATTCTTTTCTCATTATTTTTGTTTATTTTTTTTTTTAATGCTTCGTGGTCCGTTCTAGGATGTTGGGTACACGTTCTTCGCCGGCTTGTCGATAAAATCTTTGGATCCTCCCCTCCTCCCCTCCTCGTTGATTTCGATGCCCTTTTTACCGTTAATTTAATTTAAGGCGCGAACGTGCGCTAGCCCACGCGCAATGAACGACCCGATCGACACACTCGGATTCCTCTTCGCTCTTTCAATCCCTCTGCTTCGTTTCGTTTCCGGTATTCCGTTACGGGGGAACGGTGCGGCCCCCGAAAACCCCGGGCCACTTACGTTTTTCCTACTTCCGGTGAAACCGTTACTCTTTTCCCGGTCTTTATGCGCGCGCACGTATCGCCAAGTGCGGAAAAATTGGTACGTAGACGAGTGTTACACGTGCCTCAGGATTTAAGTGTCTGCACGTCGAAATATCAGTAATGAAAACAATCTCACAATAATAATAATAATAACTCGAAAAATTAAATAAATAATATTAATTAAAATGCGATGATAATCGGTGTATAATAATAATAATAATAATAATTATTATTATTATTATTGATATGTATTGATAATTATATAATAATAATAATAACTATAAATTGAATGATATTGTTACTGATATTAACAATATAAATTGAATAAATAATATAAATGATATAAATGGAATTTTCTATAATGATAATCGGTTTATAATAATACTAGTATAAAATTGCAGTCGATAAAAACAAAAAAAACTGACCGAAATTAATTAAAACGTGTATTGCAATTATTCACTAATTTTTTTTATTCGAAATATTAAATCTAATTTTTTTTAGACTTTACACGCATATCTTATATAATAAATAAATAAACTATATTATCTAATGCATACGTAAATCTTACAGGATACTAAAATTAGTATAAAATAGTAATGGTGATATAAATAAGATAGAAAACATAATATGATGTATTATTATTATTATTATTATTATTATTATTATTATTATTATTATACATACCTCCGTGCGCGATGATAAAGATTACCGTCGTAACGATAATGACCGTTTTTTGTTTTACCCCCGCGTCATTAGCTCCGAGACCTTCACTTTCGGTCTTCGTTACATTTGCTTTGACAAATGCTCACGACGTCTACCAGTAATCACGTATACTCCTCGTTCCTAACGACGTTCAAGTTTGCATCCTTGGAATGCAATGGATATCAAATCTTTTTTTTTTTTTTCAGTAGCTTTGAAACTTATTTTCGTCTTTTTTTTTTGCATTGCAAAAATTACTCGTGGGTTTTTGTGTCTTCTCACACAGATCTACGAGAGTAATTTGTCGGATAGTTATTTGTAAAATAGTAGTAATGGGAAAACTGAAGGAATGAAATTTAAAAAAGTTGTAAAATTTCAAAGGAAGCTTACGAATGTTGATAGAAATGAAGGAATAAAAAAAAGATAAATGAAAACATCGTCGAATTGCAAAATCGACTCATAAACAATTTTTAAAAAATCAAAATAATGAAAAAATAAAACAAAAAGAAAATCCCTTTTGGTTTTTTGTTTTCAAGCGAAATTTTACAGCTATTTTTTGGGTATATTCCGGATTGCAAAAGAGTCTATATATCATTGGAAAATTGGAGAAAAAAAAATGAAATAATCATGGAATGGCAAAATCAGATTAATGAAAAATGATAAAACAAAAAAAAGTAAATAAAAATAAAAACAAACAATTCAAAAAAATTAATCCTTCTATTTGGCTTTGTTTAAGGAAAACTTGACTTAACTCCTTAATCAATAAAAAATCATATCACGTTTTTTCGACCTCTAATATTGGCTTCGTTCGAAAAATTTCAAAAAAAATCAAAAAAGGAATTTCCCTTTTGTGTGTTGGGTTTATAAAGCGCACGTGTACGTTTGTTCGCGTGTTTCCGATGCCGCGGGCCAAGGGAGCCAGCGAGATGTCGCATACGAGAGAGCGCACCCTCGCTCGAGTGGAATATTTAAGGGGTTGAGTTTTCGCCCCGAATCGTCGAGGCCGGAGCTCCTTTCAAGCCAATGAAGTTTATACGAGAGCTTGCCAATATTTTGCCGAGCACAGCGAGACAATCGTCTTCAATCTCTGTTATATATATATATATATATATATATATATATATATAAGTGTGTATATTTCTTATACATAAAAGAGGCACACAGTACAAAAGAGACGAGAACTTCGAGAAGAAGGGTAACCTCATATCGAATATATATGGATTTGACCTACTGCCCCCTTTCTGACATCACCCCGTATGTAAAGTCGTTTTAAGGGCATATAGATACCCAACGTAAACTCACAAATATTTAAAACCCCTTTTCTCATGGGGGATTCGATTTGCAACGAGAAATCGAGCATCGATCTCTATAGAAAAAATTAATAAAAAACAATATTTAAAAAAAAAGTAAATAAATAAATTAATTAATAACGCTCTCTAATTAATTATATAATTGATATTATACATAATACAATAATATATTAATTAATATAATTAATATTATACATGATACATTAATATATTAATTAATATAATTAATATTATACATAATATAATACTATATTAATTAATATAATTTATATTATACATGATACATTAATATATTAATTAATATAATTAATATTATACATGATACATTAATATATTAATTAATTTAATCAATATTATAAATAATTCATTAATATATTAATTAATATAATTAACATCATAAATAAATAAATAAATAAATAAACAAATAAGGCTTGTCGCGAATCGTCCATTCGGCTGCAATTGATACGCGTGATTTCTTCTTCCATAATCAGCCAGTTCGACTTCCTGGTTTGGACGATATAATAGCACCAACGAGATATATTTATTGACCCCATGACGCACCCATGCAGATTCTGCTTGTCGTGCTCGCGTCTATATCTATCTGTACACACAAGTACGGATCCAAGTACATTTGACAGGGATTGTTGGTGCGTAATTGACTTCGCGAAGGGGCCGGGGGGGGGGGGGGGATTTTTCCGTGTCTCTTTCGATCACGAACGATCACAAACGTACGAAATCGAGGCTCGGCTGCGATTTGCACAACCGAATATTCGATGTATCCTGATTCGCCTCTTTTTATCGCGCGCATCTTATCGTCATCGTCTGTGAACGTTCCAAGGGCGCATCTGATTACGCAAATGATCTACGTGAGTGCGCCTGTCCTTGCTCGGAGACTCGACAATTTCCAACTCGTTCAAAAATTGTTGAAAGACATTTCTTCGTATCGACTTATACGCGTCTTCGTTTGATTTTTTTTTACTTTTTTTTTTTTAAGAAGTTTTTTTTATATATGAAAATATGAAAATGAAATTCACATAAAATGGATTTATCTCGAATGTACTTATTTGGGTAAATAATATTAGATTTTCATAATTTATTATTATTATTGTTATTATTTATGATGTGATTATTAATTTTTATTATTTTTTTTAAATGTAATTAATTCGTAATAAATCTTAATATATTACAAAAAACTCGTTTTACATACGTATTATCTAGGAAATATACCTACCAAATTATTATTTATTCATTACAATAATTTTGTCATGATAATTATTATATAAATATAAAAAATAGTAAATTATTCATTGTACATAAATATTAATGCTTAATCGTTAACCCAAACAAACTCAAGGAGAAAATGACCAAAAATAACGGGGCAAAAATTCGTTACGAAAAAAAAAAAGGTTCAGTGCTGCGTAAAAACTATGCTCGTGTTTCGCGTCACTTTCACTCGTCGAGATATACTTTCCTCATTTTAGCGATTTTTCCCACACGCTTTGGCGCTTTTGGTCGCGAGATCCACTCACCGAGGCGGATTCAATCGCGATTAAAAAAATCGCTTCAGTTCCGCCCTTACGTTCGACGGCGGAGCGATCGTTAAATTTCCACTACCATTTGTCTCCGATTCTTCGTCTCTTCCCATGTCCTTATTCGTACACGAAAGCTTCGATCTCAGCGTGCGCCGTTTTTAAATTGCGATTACTCATTGGCTTTGTTGCGTAATCTTGTGTTTATATAAATATATGTACGTATATATTTATATATACAGGGTGTCCCAGCTAAGAATGTCATCCTTGAAATGAGAGGTAGGGGCTGAAATTCTAAGACGATTGATATAAGCATGTATGGGTCCCGGATCAACCGCTGAATTATTATCAATTTTTTACGCGCGTCCGATTGGCTGCCGTAAAAAATTCATAAAAATTCAGGGATTCATCTGGGACCCATACATGCTTATATCAATCGTCTTAGAATTTCACCCCCTACCTCCCATTTCAAGAATGACATTCGTAGCTGGGACACCCTGTATAAATATATATATATGTAGGTAAAATAAGAGACGCAGATCGGTCCCACGAGGGCTTCGATACTCGGACCGGATATTGTTGCATCGACTTCTCCATTGTCTCCCTCCTGATTCTCCAAGGCTACCACCGATCCATTTCTTCCTGTCCTGAAATCATTTATACCGCGATATGTACATCCTGCATGTGTAAGAAAGGACATCGGTGACCGGACCGGGTTGGGGTTCGGCACAGGCGGTGCTCAGAGATAAGCTCTGCGTTCCGCATCACCGATACTCGGAGCGGTCACCCTTCGACCGTCCACCGGATGACGCATCGACTAATCCGAATTTAATGTCGTTTCACTTTTCATTCCTGCGTCCTTCTGCCTAAAACAATAATAGATGCGTTTTTCATTTCTTCGTGTCAAATGTCATTTATTAAGAATGTTCAAAAAATATCATCGAATTCTCGTCGAAAATTGTACACAGCAAAAGAAATCGTGTTTTTTTTAGAAGATTTTTACGATTTTTTCATGGAAATTTTGGGTTTTGAGGGAAATTAATGGTTGATTCGTGCTCAGGGGAACAAATTACATCGAAAGGGACTTATGAAAGAAATATTAAAAATTCAAATTTTTTTGGATTTTTGAGGAAAAAAAGTTTCTTCACTAAATCATCGATAACTTTTTTTCCTTTAGGATTCGGCACTCCACTCTGAGCTCAATCTCTTCGTTATGATTTCACCTTCACAATGCTTTTTTTAAAATTCGAATCCGATGATTTTTCGATTTTTGGCAGAATTTTAAAGTTGGACCGTCGATTTTGGTCAATTTTTCCATGCATACCCCTTTGGCCTCGTATTTTGCCATTTTTCGAGTGAACTTTTCGGAAAAACTATAAGAGATATCGACATGATTCCAACGCCA
>JAPYZJ010006901.1:0-17923 GCA_030522765.1 Ophioninae sp. B BG-2022a | reverse complement strand
TGATCTGGGACCCATACATGCTTATATCAATCGTCTTAGAATTTCACCCCCTACCCCTCATTTCACGGATGACATTCTTAGCTGGGACACCCTGTATATGTATGGTGCATATATCGTCCATGTACATGTCGAAGGTATGCATTTCCGGGTTGCGTCCGTGTCAAGTGCACTTACTATGCTTTCCGATGCTCGAAGATCCAGCTTTGGTGCATACTTATGCACTAGGGGTGTGCTAGTCGGTTCCTGTTTTGTTTGGGTTGGGTCTTCGTTCGGTTTTCTGTGGGTTGAGTACACGTTTGGGTTTGTTTGGGTTTGCTGTAGTGCTTATCTTTGTTTGGGTTTGTTTGGGTTGGTCCTTCGTTCGCGTTTTGTTTGGGTTTGTCTGGGTGCGCGTGTATCTTTTTCGGACTTGTTTGGGTTCTTTTCACTTGGCTGTGTATGCGTATGATTGTTTGGGTTTGTTTGGGTTTGCTGCGTGTCCGTATTTTTGTTTGGGTTAGTTTTTCGTTTGGGTTTGTTTGGGTTGGTTCTTCGTTTGCATTTTGTTTGGGTTTGCTGCGTGTGCGTATTTTTGTTTGGGTTAGTTGTTCGTTTGGGTTGGTTCTTCGTTTGCATTTTGTTTGGGTTTGTCTGGGTGTATGCGTATTTTTTTCGGATTTGTTTGTTTGGGTTTGTTTGGGTTGGCTATGAATGCGTATTTTTGTTTGGGTTTGTTTGGGTTGGCCGTGAATGCATATGTTTGTTTGGGTTTGTTTGGGTTCCGTCGTGTTTCTTCCGATTCGTTTACGTCAGTTGTGTACGTGACTGGTGTACGGTCATACCAATATGCATTCCAGTATACAGGGTCCGCTCGCGAATTATCCGCACCGACAATGCGGCTTTAGACCTATTCGCTGCACTAAACTTTTTTTCGATCCCGTTACAAATATACCCTCTCATACCGTACAAATGTACACACACGATCGCTGTTCGAAAAGTTCTCCGCCTGAACGAGAAAACACGTACAACCTGATATAAATGTATTTTTATTTCACCACATACTCCCCTCTAACCTCAATAGACTCGTTCCATCGATGCTCTAGCGCTTCGATGCTTTTCCTACAGGCAGTTTCCGACTGTTGAAAAAAAAAACTGACTTTTCCGCCTCTATCACCTTTTCAATCATCAAAGCGACACATTTTTTTTTTCACCGTTACGAGGGCGCAGATTTTTCTGACATTTGAGTCTCTTAGTTTCCACTCGACGCAATTTTTTTTTTTTAAGAAAATCTTTCATTTTCTCATCAGAAACAAAATTGATTTTTTTTGTATACTTTTATATAGCAATTCGGAATAACTTTTTCGAAAATTCAGCATATTTTCCCGAGGAAATACGACAGTAATTAATTCATCAACGCAAACCCAAACAAACAATATTTGGGTTTCGATAAAAATCGATGGTTTACGCAATCACACTGCGCAAGCAATTACGATTATTTTTATCCAACTTTAAATTGAGGTTCACGGTAAAGTGCTGTAAAAAAGACAGAAAGAAAGAAATAAATAAAAAAAAAGAGGCGACGAAGACACGAAGTGCAGAATGGCGGAAAGGAAGGAAAACCGCTGCGCGGACAAAGTTGGTGAAATAGTCGTGAATTGAATGCGCTCGCGTGTGTCTACGTATGTACGAGGGCTGTTTGAAAAGTTCCCGGCCTTAACCATAAATGAGGGTAGAATGAAAATAAATCTATACTGGCGAGGTAGCCTCGTGTTTCACTCGACCGTTCGCCAACTTACGATACGTCACGTTGCTTAATTATTTTTCAATAAAATTTCGAACTCGAGAAATAATCCGTTTGGATGAGAATAGGGAAAATTGAAATAAAAGGTGAGCTTGAGTATTTCATTAAATTGGTACTAACGGATTTACTAATCAACCTATACATAAACCTATAATTTGTTGAATTTGAAAATAGAAAAATACAATGCATTTTAGCGTGATAATAATCACCAAAAAAAGAAGTAATTTTACGAGAATTTGTAATAGACGTGTACAATTATAATAATAAAAAATTAACAAAATCCAAAAATTTTTTTTGTTAATTGTTATAAAATAATATATAAAATATAATATAAAAATTAAATGCTATTTTAATTTTTTTAACAAAAATTAAAATAGCAATCAGCTTGACTCAAGTGGTCTTACCAATCACCATTTCATAAAGCCGTTCACGAAAAACATAACAAACGTAGTTTGTTCAACGTGAGTTTGTTTGGGTTTGTTCGGGTTGTGTGTCGACCAGAAAATCCAAAAATTAATCGATCCAATCGATAATATCTGCTTGTTAGGTCCGGTAGCCTAGATTTTTTATAAAACAGATGTAATCGCGATAGGTTTTTTCAGTCTTTTTGCTTTTTGCATAATTTGTATCTAATCGCAAACTATTCAATATTTCCGTTCCAAACGATCGATATCCACACGTGTTTCTCAAATGCAGTATGTTTGATGCATTGATTTCATGAATCAATTATTGTCGTAAGGTACCTGACCCCATGCAAAGCCCAGTGCTTAATAAAGCCCAATTTTTAAATATCCAAAAATACAAAGTCAAACGGATCGAGCTCGAGTCGAGTGTCTAACTTTGAATGGCCGCAATTGTCATAGCAACCCCCGCGCTGTGCCGAACCCAAACAAATTTGCAGTCGATAGAAGGCAGCGTGTGTGATCCCACGTAGACGTTTATTCAATTTCGACGTACTCAAACTTTCGAAAACAAAAAATGTTTTCGATATTACTTAGTGAATTTTTATTCTAATTATATGTAGTGGTTTATCAGTACTATACGTGTTGTTATCAAAATTAGAGTTTAAAATTAAAGATTATATATTTTAAAAATTTTTTTTTGTACGAAGTTACAACGGGTATGGCCTTATTAAGAAACAGTGGTCTTAATATGGCCCAGAAGACGCTTTTTAACCCTTCATAGATAACCTACGTCGAAACGACGTAATCGATTTTTAAAAATTGTAAAGTTTTGTACAGTAAGAAGTACCTTGTTTTGTTCTTTAATTTTTTTTCCAATAAAAATATGAATAAACTAATGTTTTTCATTTACTCATAATAAAATTACATACACTAAGACATAACATCATATTCAAAAACCTAATATACACAAAATCCAAAATATGCTCACTCAAACATGGTTATCTATCTAGGGTTAAAAAAAAGCTTATAGTTAATAGTGAACATTGCTTTCTGAACCAAAATTATTATTAATACGTTGATTATTGAATAAATGATTAAATACACATTTTTGTTTTATTTCAACATTCATAGTTATTTTTTTGTACTTAAAAACAAATAAGGTGGGCTTTACATGGGTCAGGTACCTATTTTCTAGGGGTTGGGTAGGAAACACGAACTTCGATTGACCAGAAGGCTCAAAATTCCGAAACTATAAATTTCCTGAAGGTCATGCCAGCAAAAGCACGAAATTTGTTTGGGTTCGTTAGTTTGATTTAAAATCCTTGATTTCAAAAAAATTCAAACAAAACCAAAATTTACAAAATTTTTACTTTCGGAATATTTAAATTCGGGATTTTGAGCCTTCTGGTCATTCGGAGTTCGGGTTTCCTAGACCACCCCATTTCCTAGGTGAGGTATGCTGAATTTTGAAAAGTCGTGATTCGAATCACGAAAATTCGGGAAAATTGTCGCGTCAAATAATTCGACGATTGAGGGAAAGGAAACGAAGAAAACAATAATAAACAAGAGTATGAGATATCGGCTGACCGGATCGAGAAAGAGGGAGGGTTTCCAAATTATATTTGGTGATAAAAATCTTGTTTTAGCTGCTATGTGTAGCATGTACGAAAAAGTTGAAAAAACATAGTTAGCATGCTTATTGGTAGAACGAAAAAGGGCGCGAGTAGTTAAGAGTCGATGGCCACCACGACGGAACGTGCTCGACAAGCCACTCGAGTTGCGTGTACCAACAAATAATCTTAGCTTACCAATCGACCGCATTGACTATTAATGCTTCCATATATATATATATATATATATATATATACATTAACGTCATAACGTATATACAGTCTTCCTCAAAAGTATTAGGCATCCAATAAATGTTCTATCCGAACGAAAAATTAAATATCTCGACGAAAAAAAAGTCGTACACGAATTTACTCAGCTGGGTTTTAAAGTAGACAAAACCAGCTTTATTTTCCTTTTTTAGTTTTATTTTTCCGATTTTTTTTCCACCCGCTACCTCATTTTGAAAAAGCGTGTGTTTCGAGATTTTTGCACTTTGCAAAATCGCATGCTGGATTTTGAAAAACAGTGTTTTCTGAATTCAAGGGGAGAAATATTTAAAAAGGCGACTGTTAACTTTAATTTCGTTTTTGAAAAAAAAAATGTAATTTTTTTTCGCTGAGTTAGCAGGTTTTTCGTCCGGAGAAACGTACGAGGTGCCTAATACGTATTTACAGGGTGATTCAAAAACCCACGCTTATATTGCTGGTTCTAAGACCAGACTGGCCTGATCCAGAAAATTGTAATCACTTTTCGGATATCAGCAATTTTGTGAAATTTGATTTTCATAGGCTACGATTTTTTTTGAAAATATATGAAGGTATTAAATAATCAATCAAGGAAATAAATAATCAAATATGGCTAGCAGCTCTGCAACCCTCTAAGTTTTTTAAAACATTCATTTTACATAATTTTCATCACCACTTCAGCATGGTAAAACACTTTTTTTTTTTCGAAAATTCAAGCCATTCGAGAAGACAGCCTTTCAAGTTTAGTAGCAAGTAGAAATGCAGCCGACGATATTATCGTTGGTTTTTGGAGCAGTTTTTGTTTACATTTTCGTATGTACAGTCCGACCTCCAAAGAAACCACAAGCTCCCCGAGGGGAAGAATTTTTGTTATATATATCGCATACCCCCACCAGGCTTGTGCTCCGTGTTCGCTACCTCTGTCTGTCTCTCTCACTCTTTTCCGAACGATATCCTCGAGCTCGGAGTGGGGGCAGCGCTCGAATGAGAAAGTGGGGAAAGGTTCTTATTGCCGGGTGTGTATTGGGAGTTCGCACTGTATATACATATATATACACGTCAACATAAACACTCCTCGTACCTGCACACCATTGCACACGCGGTCGAGCTCGCGCAGTGTTCCGCGTGTTTTTGCTTCGTAAACACAGTCCTCGTTGTCGGCCACGGTAAATTGATTGTGCGGTAATCAAAACGAAATTTCAATAAACCAGAAAGAAACTCGAGTCTCTATGGAGGGTTATAAAATTTTTATATTGAACGCATCGATGTTAAATATGATTGCATTTATTTATTGCATTTGTATATCATATTTTGCTTCTATTTATTTTGGGTAAATAAGTGAAAAAGTGACCACTTTTGAAATCTGCAGCATGTCCAATGGGTAAAACAGTTTTCGGACTTTTCTAGTGGGCCTTAAGGCTTTTCGAAGTTTTTGCCAGTTGTCAATGTTTTTTTCTTTCATTGCTTGGGTTTGGCTGGGTTAAGGTATTACTGGGTGGATCTTCAGATAAAAAGTTAAACAAAAATGGTAAAATATGTTTACCCTTACACAAAATAAATATAATAATAAATAAAAAATTGGAAATTTTTATTTTTCATTTTTAATAATAATTGAAGTCGTAATCGACGATATTGTTACGTACTTGACTGAGCTTTTGCCAATGGCTCCACATCTCTTCTACTTTAACAAGAAAAAATGGCTCAATTTCTTAATGTTATTTAATACGTTCGGATTATTTTATTATTAATGATAATTACTTAATTCAATTAAGAAATCAATATTTATTGGGTTATCAAATGATTGCCGATTAATTTATCGTTAATATAAATCTTTTACTATTTTGCTAATTGATTGCCAAACGTGACAACGCATATTTTATTGTTATGCGATATTCTATGAACAGTTGTTAATGTAATTCAATCGAGCCTGACAAGTTCGAAAATTTTCATGAATTTTCGGGTTTTTTTAACATCCATCCAGCAACACCTTAATCCACGATATACTCTAGCATATTTATATTCTCTGTAGACGAAAGTTTGTGGTCCTCGAAGGTGGTGTACATCTTGACACATACTCGTATTTCCACAGTTAAAACAAGTGTACCTCTGTTACAAACTCCATGAAGATGGAGCTTCGTACAGAGCGAAACGAGGATAGGGAGAATGTAGCAAAAGTGGAGTTAAATACGGTATGAGAGAACGAGAGTGGGGGTCATGGGGGGGTATGTGTAACAAGGCCGAAAGTAAATTGAGTTAAGTGCGGAAGTGATAAAAAGAAATATATATCGAAGTTCCACGAACGAGGATAGTGAAGGTGTGCAGTTTTGGCGATGAAGTTAAGGTCCCTTTGGAGGGCTGGTGGGGCGTTGTGATAAAAAAAAGTGAAAAGTGTCGGTAAAAGGGTGAAGGGAGGTTCAAGGAGGTCAGCAAAAGAGAATAAGTGAAATAGAGAAGTGGGGGACACGAAAAAGGAAGTGATAAAAGTGCGCGGGGTGGACGTGGGGTCACGTGGGTCAAAGTAAAAGTTTAAAGGACCGGGGGTCGAGGAATCGTGGTGTCAAGAGACGAGGAGCTCAAGGTTTCCGTGTTAGATAGAATAGATGGTGGAGGTGCTCGAGTGGCGGCCTTGGGAGCCTACGGGGCCGTGCAGGGCACCTCGCACTTACCCCCAAAGCCTCCCGAGCACCGATCGCCAACTGGGCGTGGTTGAGGCCCCACGAGAGGCCACCCTCACCATCCCGGCTACCTCCTCATGTGAGGGGCCGTGCATCCTCAATAACGCGGGGATAAGGTGGGCGCCCCATAGGGGCCCCGGTCTAGTCAGCGAGGCTGGCGAGCGCAATGTGGCAAAGCGGGGGCATGGGCGCCCATGCGGCAAACAACCCGTGGATGAAACTCATGGGGATCGTCCAGAAGGAACGGAGACATCACGACTCTGGCGGAGGAACTACCGGCGGTGTACAAAGTTCGACCACTGCGGGGAGCAACGAACGAGCGCTCAATCAGTGAGTAACGAAACATAATGATAATCATTATTAATATTCTTGACTATATATGATGCGGAATATTTATCTTGGAATATCAGGGCTCCTTAGGAATATTTATCTTGGAAACTCAGTAGTAATTCATGGGGCCTGGGGATTCCTGGCGAAACCTGGGGATCCCTGGGGTAACCTGGGAGTCCCTAGGGATCCCTGGGGAATCCCTGGGAAACCTGGGGATCCCTGGGGAATCCCTGGGAAACCTGGGGATCCCTGGGGAATCCCTGGGAAACCTGGGGATCCCTGGGAAACCTGGGAAACCTGGGGATCCTGGGGAACTGCTCCGATCGAACTGAAATTTTACACAGACCTCCGTTTCAATGTTTTGAGACTATCCCTAAATGAATTTACCGCGACTTGCAATAGTTTCACGAGATATTGAGATTTGAATCTTTTGAGTTAGGTTATGAAAAGCTTCCTTTTCCGATCGAACTGGAATTTCGCACATATCTTCTTTTTAACACCCTCAGTGAAGCCCCTAAAAGGATCGCTGGCGACTAGCCGTTGTTTACGAGATATTGAATTGTTAAGAGTTCGAGTAAGGTTATGAAAAGCTCCTCTCTCCGATCGAGCTGAAATTTTGCACACACCTTCCTTCTAACACTCTGAGCAAAGCCACGAAAGGATTTCTGGCGACACGCGATATTTTACGAGATATTGTACTTTTAAGATTTCAAGTGAGGTCATGAATCGATCGAGCTGAAATTTTGCACAGACCTTCCTTTCAATATTTTAGCACTACGACTCAAAGGATTATTGGCGATTCATTTATACGACGTGTGTTAAGTCTCGTAAGCTGGATTTTTCAAATGGGATTTGGGTTTTGAAGACTTTGGAACCATTGTTGGTTACCCTGTTTAAATATCGATCATGCGAATTCCGTAAGCTTCAGAATTGTTCAACTGTGCAAAGAATGGATCGAGTTTTGTGAAGCAAGCTTTCATCATGCACAGGCGGCACTCTAACGCCCTCTTTGTGCGTTAGCTTGCCTACATTCTGGTTCTCTTTTCCTTTCGGGTTCACCACTTTACACAAGCCTTGGAGAAACTCCGAGAGAGCTTGGAGACTGCTTTGGTTTAGTCGTCTATGAAGTCTGTTGGTGCTACTCACTTCATTGCGTTTTCCCCTCAGGAATATTTATCTTGGAAACGAGATTGCCTCCGTAACGCTAATTATCTCGTATTAACTGATGAAATTAAATTGGCTATTTGACACCAATTATCACCTGTTGTTTAATCCAGTCAAACGTTAAATTTCGTCGGAATTAACAATTTCTTTCGGCTAATGGTTACTTTGGGAATCAAACGACGTTTAAGATCTGAATAATCTTAATAATAATAATAATAGTATTAAAATCAATAATAATAATTGAGTTTACTGACGGTGAGAAAATTTTGTTTGGGTTTGTTTTATAAAAAAAATTTTTCCGGTAGACTTGATATTTATGTTACGTAAATATGTGTTCTAAAAGAAAAAGCAATTTTTACGAGATTTGCGATCGTCTTGGAGGGCAAAACCAGAGGCAGTTATCGATTTATCAGCAATCGTGGAAACTTCAAAGAGCAAGGCAAACGTTCCGTAACCTGGTGGATGAGTTTAATCTTTCAGAAGCCCTGTTAGCAACGTGTATATAACTGTCGTATCGAGAGACGAAAAAACGTGGCTTGAAGTGCCCTTCGTCGGTGTCAGGGCGGAGTGCCAGCTTAAAGAGCATTGCTTGTAATTCAGGGGTCTCTATAAGCTGTACAAGCTATATAATCGCGGTTTTATTCATATTTCGAGGCTTATAGGCTCACAGTGCTCAAGGGAGAAACCGAATAAGTCGTATTTTGAAATTTGTAGAAACTGATTTACTATTTTCTTAACAAATAATAATTGTTTTGTCATTACAACTTTTTAAATAATCACTTTTTTATTATCATTGAAATTAATTATAAAAAAATTAATTCATTATTCTTATTAGTTTGTTAGTAAAAAAATTTAGTTTAAATTCGAGGAAAGATTTTTTCATAGAATAAATTTATACTAATGTTGGTATGAATTTTTTAAAACTATCAACATTTATTTCTCATCTATATAAAAGAAAGTCGGGTTTGTGTTACAACACTTATAACTCGAGATCTGCTGGACCGATTTTCATGATTTTTGATTCGTTTGATTCGTCTCCTCCCAAAATACAAAGAGATCCCAAAGACTACATATTAAAAACAATGAAAAAAAAAGAATACATAATTATGAAAGATGAATCATTTTCCGTAAATGTTCGTTTTTTTCGTACACGTCAAACATTTGTTGTCCATCCTGTCAAATACTAAACGTAATCATTGACATTTATCCGTGCGTTCAGAAATACTGAAAAAAGATTAACATTAACGAGGGCGTTAATACATTTATTTTGTGTTAAATAAAGTTTGTGTTTTGTGTTCATTTTAGTTTATTTTGTGTTAATGAAATTTTGTGTGGTTTCGACACACAAGAGTGTTTGGTAGTGTAACCACCAAACAAGAGATGTTTTGGTGGTGCAATGATTTTACTATCTGGCGATTTCCGACAAACACTCCCAGTCATTCCAAGATCTACCGCTGCCGACGAAATAAACGCTTGCCTCAAAGCATCAAATCCGTGGCGATATGTGAAGAAACTTGAACTGACAGTAAATATGAGAGTTGCATTGTTGAACGATATATCTGCTGATGACTTCTCCAAGCAGCACCGCCATCATGATTAGAAATTTCAACCAACCAAAACTCTGCAATGGAACACGTTTGGTGATAAGAAAATTGATGAGCAATGTGATTCACGCGTCGATACTCAACGGATAATTTAAAGATGATGAAGTTCTCATTCCAAGGATTCCGATGATCCCAACGGATATGCCCTTTGAATTTAAACGAATTCGATTCCCGATTCGTCTTGCCTTCGCCATGACGATTAACAAATCACAGGGATTAACAAATCACAGGGACAAATCATGAATCCTTGAATATTTGTGGCCTCAATCTAGAAAATGCATGTTTTTCTCATGGTCAATTGTACGTGGCATGTTCACGTGTCGGCAAACCATCCGCTTTATTTGTTCTTGCGACTGACAAAAAAACAAAGAATGTAGTTTATCACAAGGTGCTTGGATAAAAAGAGTTAATCCGAGTGCATCCCATGCTGAACAACGTAGTTTAATTCAGTCATTTTTTTCTGAAACGTGTATGAAGTACTTAATTTGAAAAAAAAAATTTTAATTCTCTTTATGTATGTATTATTCATCATGATAAAATAATGTTATATATATATTTATATATATTTATATGAATATTTATTTTGCATCATTGTATTACGTTAATAAAAGAATCATTTAGTTCAGATAAAAGGTAACACAAGATTTATTGACTGTGAGGCGGTACGAAGTTCGCCGGGTCAGCTAGTCTTTCATAAAAGCCTCCATCGAATATTCGGAGTGTAGTTTCTTTTTAAATTGTTTCCTTTCGGTAAAAAACCCGAAAATTTCGAAAAAAAATGGTAACATCATAATAATTTAGTAACTACTAAATTGTTATCCCTAGATGTTAGTTACTAGTTGATACGATTAAAACGACCTCTAGAATGACCGCTTTCAAGAGATACGTAAAATAACCGGTCACCCTGGATATATCAGGGATATATCGTACGTATGAATATCGGAGGGCCACAGTTGCAATGACTCGATTATATCCGGCATGAACACACCGAGGGCACCAAGTCCGATTGACCAAACGCCACTTCGAATTCCCGATCGCCTTTTGCCCTGTGTGCTGCTATCCGTTTATATTTAGTCCTCTGTAACCACGTGTAGCCGGAATAACCTCCTCCGTTCTACTGTCTTCTCTCACCTCTCTTCCTCCCTTTTGAATATCTCCGATCTGAGTGCCATTTCCGTGGCTGTGGAATACACGTCAATGTCGGACAACTTCGATAACCGAATGGCTTTGTCCTTTGTATCTATACGCGATCATCCGATAGAGAGGGACGAGGAGAGAGGGGGGAGAGAGAGGGAGAATTTGCGAGAGAGAGAATATGAGAGAGAGAGAGAGTATGAGAGAGAAAATATGGGAGAGAGCCAGAGAGAGAGAGAGAGATAGAGGGCGAAAGAGCGGGAGTGAGAGAGAATATGAGAGAGAGAGAGAAAGAATATGGGAGAGAGCGAATATGGGAGAGAAAGAGAAAAAGAGAATATGGGATGGAGAGAGAGAAGGTGAGACTATGAGAGAGAGAGAGAGAGTGAAGGAGGGAATATGGGAGAGAGAGAGAGAGAGCGAGTGAGAGCTCAGAGCGGATACTACTTTACGCTAGATTTGGTACCTCGTTTTTCTGAAATCGCAGCATCGCGCAAATCTGTCGGCGTGCTCTGCCACACGAGTAAAACACATTGCGCCCGGTACACAGTGCAAGCACATACCTCCGTTCAAGTGGAAAAATTCTACATGGCCGAGTATACTCCGATCACGACCGCGTGTCTATCGACAATTTTCCTGCACGTATACATGCACGCACACGCCCACAAACAAACCCAAACAAATATATATTTTTATACATACATACATGTATGTATCTAAACTAGTGTATTCCCCGGTGTAAACTCTATCCGTCTAAACTAGCTCACGTACGTATTATTTCGTTTTTTTTTCTTCTGGAAAATCGCATTCTTTCCTGGATTTCCAGTACCCATACTTCTCCAAAGTATCCTTATAAGATCCTCTAGACGGATATTTACCGCGTTACACTCGAGTAAACTATCCGAAACTTTTTTTCGGATGAATATTCTTTTTTTCTCTTGACGTCCTGGTGTACCTCGAACAGTTTTTCATCCCTCCAGTGTCGAGAAACTCTTCCCTAACCCAAACAAACCCAAACAAACTCCTCTTCCTTCCACCGTTTGATAATTCCCAAGTATATACGTAACCAAATTCGTGTCGAAGCACAAACCAGCTTGGAATCTCCCTGATGTTTAATCCTATCCGGAGTTGAGTACCGTAATTTCTGATTGATCGTGGTGACGTAATACGGCTAGGATCGTTGTCGCAAAGCTTCTTCCGCAGCCGAAAATCATAGGGATAATAATCACCCGTGCATATATGTATATATATATTTATATATGGGTGGGTGGGTGTAGGTGAATCACCAAACGATATCTATTTATGTATAAGGCCTCATTGAGTGACTGCATAATTGGTCGGGTTGGTTGCGCCGTCATCATGAAACTGTACAACCTCTGGGCCATTACGGGGCTGCGTCTATGCGCGCTTGACTGACACGCCTGGCGCGGGGCACAGGTCTAGAGAGTTTCGGTTGCGCACTCGCTCAATTACGATCTCGTGATATGCTCTGCGGTTGCGCCCCCGTACCAGTTGTAGAGCGCCTCTTCCCTGCTCTCTCTTCCTTCTCGTGATCGGACGTGCGTGCGTTACGGACTTTTTCCCGCACTCTACGTGTCTACCTGGCTTTCCAACATCGATCGCTTTTTGGTAACTTTGGATTTCGCGCGGCAACCCAAACGAACCCAAACTGGGCCCCCAACTGGAGCGGCTCTTCTACCCTCCGAGTCGTGACGTTAGCGAAATGTTTTTATTTTACATTATTTTCATCACGGCGCTCGCATGGTAATACAATATATTTTTTTCGATTCGAAACATTTAACGAGAAGAGATCGATTCGTCCATTAATTTGACCAGGTCTGGTCAAATTTCATTCGATTCTGAAGAGCCGTTTAGGAAATACGTGGGAATGAAAAATCCGATCTGTCATACCGATCCAATGGGCCGAGACTGCGTCTTAATTCGATATTCAATATAGCGTTTTTAAAGCTAGACGCATCACGCGATATAGAGTCATGAATCAAATGTAAACCTATTTTGGACTGACTTTTTCCTCGACTGTCCATCCTGTAATCCAACTCGGGAAGAAATGAATTCTTCTCGATGACAAAAGTGAAGAGAACGGAGAAGGGATTGGGGAAGCGGGAGAGGAGTCGTTGTAATGTGTTCGCCGTGGAAACTCTTGTCTCTGGCATCTGAGGCTGCGTCGTTTGGGAGGGTACTGAGCTGAAGGGGTCTTCGTCCAAGAGCGACGAGGCGAGAGAGCTCTCGGTGGCTACACCTCTAGCGGAAGAGAGAAAAACAGAAGAAAGGATAACACTTTGAAGAGTTGGCGAACGTGTCGAGTACGCTCGTCTCGGAAAATCCACTCGGACATTTTTTCAAATGGTCGACCTTCATTGCGCTTCCCCGCTGAGTCGGGAAATAGTTAAACTACCTCTTCACTTGATCATTGGCTGTCTAGTTGGACCTGGAATTTCCGTTAGGAACCCTATGCGAGTTTCCCGATCTTTTCCATCTGCGAGAAGTTCGAAGGAAGCCAATGCACTTTTTAGCGAAGATTATTACGTTATTGGCATTTTTGGTAAATATTTGAGTTTGTTTGGAAATCTGACATTTTTCGTAAACATTATGACATTTTTGGTAAATTATTACAATTTTCATAAACAATATAGTTTCAGAACTATATTTACTTTAAAATCACTCCAGCTCATTTTACGTTTGTATTTTAATTAAATCTTCAACGACGGTCGAAAAAAAAACATACGAAAGATCGAGATTTTTGTTTATTTTAAAAACACGTTAATCCTCAACTTCACTGTTTCAAAAAACTTCGCGTAGATTTCGTTGAAATAATTCAACTTTTGTTAAAATCCTCTGACGATTTTATCTACTTGACGGAAGAATATCGAAAATTTCTTTTTCAGTATCTGCTTGCAACGCGAAAGCGGTTCCGGTTCGAATTTCAAGTTTGCCTGGTTTTCAAAGTTTCAATTTTTCAAAGTTTTCCTGTTGATAGATCAGACCAGCCAGTTTTTCCTTTTATAAATAGAGATAAGGACGCTTATCGCCAAAAAAATAGCTTATCATGGCGAATGAAGTTTGAGAATTGTCCGAGCTTGCACGAATCCCTTTCCAAAGACATTGGCCATCCGCAGGTGTTGAACGCCCACAAGGGGACGAGAAACGAGAGGGAAGTTGCACATACTCTGGTCCGATGAAATCCTCCCTCATGCATCTTCCGCCAGACGATGGTAATGGTCTTCGCGTGCTTCTCTCGTTCCGCGAAGAACAGTGGGGAGGAAAGAGCCGGGGCAATTGGATGTCAAACTGATTACTACTTCCTCACGGAATTCCGCACTTCGAGTTTTTCTTCTTAGCCTCATCTCGTTCGATCCGGGGCTCATTTTTTTCATTCCTCTTTTTCTGGATACTTCATCGTTCATCGTTACTTCCGCTTCCCGTCGAGTCTCTATTTCGTGTTATTGGGTTGTGCTCCGAAAGTAATTCTTCCTCTCCGTGCTCGAATCCCGATCGATTTTTTTTTTCACTATCTCTCCTCGTCAACCGAATTAACGTAATTGGCCTAAAAGCGTTAACTGTGAATTTTCATCCTAAGCTTTAATATAAACCTAATAGCTCGCCACGTTGTTTTACAAAAATCAAAAAATCGAAAGAAAACCCACAAAAACATTTCGGTGAACGGTGAAGCTTTCTTGACAGTACTTGTCAATGTTGATTCAAGAAATTTTGTTTTGGAGATTCTTCAACTTGAGGTTGACAACTTCTGACGAAAAAGCATGATTATCATTGTTATTATTATTACTAATTTAACAAAGGAATGCATTCTAGAATTCTGGAATTGCAACGTAACTGAAACTAAATCCCAAGCTACAAAAAATATGAAAAACAAAATACCCGTGGATTGCTTATGATTCTGAAAATTCAGAATGCAGCAGGTGTTTACGTAGCTCACTCTTAAATGTTTCGAGAGAGAGAGAGAGAGAGAGAGAGAGAGAGAGAGAGAGAGAGAGAGAGAGAGAGTGAGAGAAATCGAGAGAGTGAGAGAGGGAGGGAGGGAGAAGGTATTTGTGCCAATGTTGCACATTGGATTCTGTGGCTCGCAGTAATTCCATGAGCAATTCTACCGCGTTCAAGCTGCACCGAGATACGTTTTTTTTTTCAAATTCCCTGTAGAATAGAATTACTCGTACCTGAAACCGTATTCTGTTTAACGTTCGATATTGGGTTTGCACTTTTCTTTTCGCCCGGCTTCCTTCTTTTTATACCTTTTTTAACAGGCTGCGAACAAATAACACAATGGTCTGTTTCGTCGATCGTAGAGAACGAGAATGTTGTCAAATTTCTGGAGGGTTCGAAATGGAGATTATTTCATGCGTTTCGTAGGTTACGTGAGCCATAGTAATTTTAGTTCTTTCTGTTGTGAGAGTATGGAAAGTTTTACAACTTTAATCATTTTTCAGTCGCGTATGAGTGATATTGAATCAAGGAATTTGTCAAGGAATCAAGGAAACCCTTTGTTGTGATTTTTTTAAATATTCATCCAGTAAGACTCTAATGTAATGTTGAGGGGCTTAAACTGAACGTTTAGCTAACTATTTTGGCCCTGTGGGAGTAATCAGCCTGGGTTCAGGATCGCGGGATCAAACAGCCCTTTTGAGGTTCACCCGTTTAATCAACGACAATACGACCCCGTAGTTTAAATTCATTCAAAGCGGAGGACGTGCTCGTGGTTGAATAACGACGAGGTATTTGCACTTTCTTCTTGGTTCAATGGGACGATCCTTCCTGATACCAGTGATGGCAAATGTGGTCCCACTACGGCCCTACTAAGGTCGAAAGATTTGTAGGTGCGCATCTACTGGCCTTCTAGAAGCTTACGAAACCTTTCGTGAAGATCCAGTCTGTTTAGCAAGTTCACTCATTCTCTATCTCTCTCTCTCTTTCTCTCTTGCTCGGTATTTCTCTCTCTTTCTCGCTGCTCATGTATATGTTCTTTTTCTTGAGGCTTTTCCCACCGAAAAGCGCATATCGAAAGCTGGGAATCTTCGCAATGCGGATTCCCAAGGGGCTCAGCATGAAAGGTCGAACGGAAATGTTCTTTTGCACTACTATTGCTGCGAGTAAATGCAGTGTTGAAAGGTCAAATGATTTCCCCCTAGATTTAGGATTATCTCGCTCACACAAATGCGCGAACGGATGAGAAAATAATTGAGGATTTATCATTTATTTTCTTAGATCCAACGGTTTATACGTATTGCCCTCACGAATTTAACCTTTTCACGTCACATTCCAACCGCCCTTTGCTAAATTACCGAACGTTGCACCGTGTTGAGACAAATAGGGAACTCAATAGCCGTCGGTATTGCAGAACAGGGTAGTATATACCCACGTATTTCCAAAACGACTCTTCAGAATTTCACGAAATTTCGTCAGGCTGTGTTACTTTGATAGAGAAACGGTTGCCTCTATGCAACATTTCTAAAATTCGAGAAAAAAAAGTTAACTGTTTTACCATACTGAAATCGCGATGGAAATTATGGGGAATAAAAAGGGTCGGGTAATTTCACGACTCGGAGTAGAAAAGAGTCGAGAAGTCATGTTTTGGTTCTTACATTGTATCTCATCGAGGGCCCAGGCAAACTGCAATAAAAAACACCTGGATTCTGAATTCCTTGGTACCATAGCATTTTCGGTTTGTTTGGGTTTGGAGTTTAGCATCAACCATGACCCTCTTAATTCCGCTAACTGCTGCAGTGGTCAGTGCGCCACTTCTGTTCTTTCCATTCTTCTTTTTCGTTCTGCATTCCGGCACGTCGGTCTTTTTTTTCTTCTACCTGCTGCGTTTTTCAGTGATGAAGCACCCTTTCCTGGTTGCAGACAGACGCGAAAGCACGCAGGACTGCATACAGGCGTACA
Source organism: Ophioninae sp. B BG-2022a (assembly GCA_030522765.1). NCBI lineage: Eukaryota > Metazoa > Arthropoda > Insecta > Hymenoptera > Ichneumonidae > Ophioninae sp. B BG-2022a. The sequence goes on along the minus strand of JAPYZJ010006901.1, from coordinate 1,057 downwards.
ACTATTCACCCACACAGGCCACTCGCGTCCAGGAAAACCCCATACGCGACTCCTTCCAGATCCTGCGCTAACCTACGTCACTTGCACTGACTCGCGGCAATGCGGCAGTCCTATTTATGTTTAATAGCCTGCATTGTGCGGCGCGTACCTTCACGCTGCCTTCTTCCCAACCGTCAACTTAAACGCGCTTGGTTGCACTCCCCCCCCCCATCCACATTCTATTTCCCAGTCAATACTGTATCAAACTCCACGAAGTGTTCAACCCGAAATTAGGGATAAGCCTTCAACATTGAACAGCCTCGAAGCAAACATAGACAAATCCAATATTTCTTCATACTGGAATGGAACACAAACGGAAACAATGTTTTTCAAAACTGAGCTAAAAACAAACCCAATGGTTCTAAAAAACCAGGCAGAAAATGAAACCAAAAAGACCGAATGTTTCTAAAAATTAGGCAAAAAATAAATCGAAAAAGACCCAATGGTTCTAGAAACCTTACATACTTAGAAAAATACAAATATCAAGAAGTTTATTTTTACTCAGCTTTGTTCTTAAAAATTGGAGGTTTATTTATAACCTTTTTTTTTAGTAATATTGCGTCCGTTTGGGTTTGGTTTAAGTTTGGTTTGGTTTTTATGAACGGTGATTTTTTTTTCGGGCTTCATTTTAGCTCTCTTTTTGGAGACAGTTGATTCGTTTGAGTTCATTGAAAAGCTTGTTTGGTTTTATTTTGGGCCCGGTTTTATTTAGCGCTGTTTTTGGAAACATAATATAATAGTAATAATGGGGGGTTCCGTTACTCCTTTTTATTCCATCTATACCCATGTGGCTTTTTACATTTCTTTTTTCTTCTCGAGTTCCAATTTTTCCTATATTTCCACTTTTCCTTGCCAACCTTCTATCTTTTTCTGTCACTTCCTACCCGTACTTCGCTAAGCTAACCTACCTATAGTGCGACCACAGCCGACTTAGCTACACTATACCGCATTTGCCGAGGACACGGGGAAACTGTGGAAAACCCGTGCCGGTATAGACGGCCCTGTATTTGCCTGATCC
>JAPYZJ010006899.1:0-11467 GCA_030522765.1 Ophioninae sp. B BG-2022a | reverse complement strand
AAAGGAAGTCCAATCATTTTTGGGACTAGCTGGATATTATAGAAAATTTATACGAGATTTTTCAAAAATCGCAAAGCCATTAACGGAACTCACCAAAAAAGAAAACAAGTTCGTGTGGACTGAACACAGCGAACTAGCCTTCCAAAAGCTAAAGGAAACTCTTAGCACGGCACCGATCCTGCAATATCCAGATTTCAAAAAACCTTTTGTGGTAACAACAGATGCCTCGGACAAGGCAATTGACGCGATTTTATCGCAAGGAAAAAATGGAAAAGATCTACCTATCTGTTACGCAAGCCGTACTCTCAACAAAGCCGAAACTAATTACTCAACGACGGAAAAAGAAATGCTCGCAATAATTTGGGCAGTAGCGCAATTCCGACCATACATATATGGAACGAAGTTCACTATCGTGACCGATCACAAACCCCATACCTGGCTTTTCAATGTAAAAGATTCAGGATCACGATTAATGCGCTGGAGAATAAAATTAGAAGAGTTTGACTATACCATCGAATATAAGGCTGGAAAAAAGAATACGAACGCACATGCATTAAGCCGCATGTATGGCTTAGTGACAACACGGCAAACAGCTGAGGCAGTGGCGCGACACACAGACGCAGTGAAGCGAGGTAGAGCACGGCCGCGGAAGGCCCCCAGTTCTGCTCCACCGGTGGTCCCCTTGGTGGTCACACGGGAATAAAAAGAATGATAAAGCGAGTAAAATTAACATACAACTGGCCTGGAATAAATAAAGACATAGAAAATTACGTCAAATCATGCGACAAGTGGCAAAGAAATAAAATCATGCAACAGAAAAAAGCTCCAATGATGATTACAACCACACGCAAAAACCTATTCGACAAATGTGCAGTCGATATCGTAGGTCTATCAGGAAGCAAAAGAAGTAGCCAAGGGATTTGCAACGCAAATTGTTTGCGAATACGGCACACCGAAGGAAGTATTGTCCGACCAAGGAACAAATTTCTGAAGCGAAACCTTTAAAGGAATGTGTCAATTGTTTCGCACAAAAAAGATCCAAACGACCACGTATCATCCACAATGAAACAGAGCATTAGAACGATCACATCGAACACTCGCAGAATACCTGAAATGTTTCATAAAAGAGGATCAAACAGATTAGAACGAGTGGTTACCATACTCTATGTTTATGTATAACACGACTCCATACACATCGACAGGATTTACACCGTACGAATCAGTGTTTGAGAAAACAGCCGATTTACCCACAGCACTCAAGGAAGTACCTCGAAAAACGTACTCATACGACGATTACGTTGCGGAGCTACGTGAACGGCTAAGAGCCACGTGGCATGTGGCAAAGGAAAGACTGGAAAAAGGAAAAGAAAGGGTAACGGGGGGCCATGACGTTTCAGCCGCTGCAACGGAGTACCGCCCTGACGACCGAGTCCTCTTACACGACTCTACGATACGCCGAGGCCGCTCCGCTAAACTGTCCCCTAAGTGGACGGGGCCTGACATCAGACGGAGCCGAGACTCTGACGTAAACTACGCTATTGGCCGTAGGAGCAAGACTGTGCGGGTGCATGTGGACCGCATCAAGCCCTACATTACCCACTCGCCGATAATGTAGGGGTCACATCGGGCGAAACACACGAGGCCTCGCCGCGACGGACCCCACGCAACATTTATAATCACAATAATAATAATAATAATACAAAAAAAAGTATTCGATGAAGGAAAAAAAATTAAACTAAATTAAATTAATAAAATAGAAATAAAAGAATGAAACAAAAAAAAGAAGGCAATGATTATAACAAAAAAAAAGTATATATTATATTATTTGGGAGAACGAGGAGAAGGGAAAGAGGGACAAAGAAAAATGACACTGAATTTCTTTTTGTGCTCATGTATTGTTACAATCAAAAGAAATTAATTACATCCTAGGGCCGCCACGTGGGTGTCCCAAGCCGCGTCCAACGGACTAGGGGCAACGGGCTCAAGCCCGAACAGGCCCCTCAGCCCGAACCTGTCCCCCATACTGACTCCGGGTCCCATTCCCTACACTCCAACGAAAAGGGGTCATCCCCCCACAGGCGTGCGAAGGCCTCACGGGCGCGTGTCCGGCGATTCCTCGCCGCCCTCGCCACCCGAACAAACTCCCGCAGCCACAGCCCTCTCCATGATACACGCCCGACGGGCTGACGGCTGACTGTCTGAAAAAAAAGGAAATATATTTAAAGGAAAAAATAAAATAGATTACAAAACAAAAAGAGAAAGACAAATGACTACTTACAAGAATGAGGGTTTGCCCCTCCTCCTGAAACATCACGCGATCTCCGCTTACATAGAAGGACATCTGAAAAGAAAAGATACACAAAAGTAAATAACGACAATACAACAAAAATATACACAAAAAAGTAATGAAAAGGAAAATAAGGATAAGAAAATAAAAATGTATATGTCGAAAAGAAAAATGTACTTACGATGAGAATTTTTGTTCACACTTGACGAACGTTGAATGATTAATGAAGCTGCTACTGGATAACGAAACTCCAGAAATCGCGAAACTATCCCCACTTCCTCATACGCACACCTTCAAGACCAGCTAAAAAGCTGACCCAGCATTAGGGAACCTGCAAGATACCTTTGCGCGACAAAAACGAAGCGTCGATAAATTTCGCGTATTATAAAGATAGAGAAAGAAAATATGAATGAAATGAGATAAAAGATAGGATGAATATAACAAACCTTAATAGATATAACAAAAAAGAGAACAAGAAAGAGAGATATAAACAAATAAATAAATTTCCGCGAATCATGTCAATAAAGCAATATAACCGTTTTACAGGTTATTGATTTCGACAGTCAGGATGACTGAAAAAAGTGCAAAAATACGGGAAAAAGCAGAATTCCACATAACACAATTTTCCTCAACCCCAGGAATTTATTATAAAGAAATAGGAAAATTGCACACCGTCAAAGAGATATGGAAACTAGCCATTCGCATGGATCTTCTACCAGTAATACAAAAAGAAAAAGATATCAGAAAAGTAATAAGGAACTTAAAACAAGTATGCCAAAAAATGCCAGAGGACAGATTAAGCCCTATTCTAACGAATACACTAGATACTATGGAAGATAAAATAGAATCGAAAATGCAAGCAATTTACGATATCACTGGCGCAAAAGAAAGAGTACACAAGCAAGGATTAATAGACGGGTTCGGCTCGATCATTAAATCAATAACGGGAAATTTAGATGCGAACGATGCATTAAAAATCGAAACCGAAATAGCCGCGGTAATGAGAAAACAAAAAACAACTGACGATGCATTAAAAGAAAACTTGCAAATACAACAAGCAACATTGAAAATGTTCAATCAAACAACACATCGCCTTGCGAGAAACGAACAATCACTAAGCCGTATTATCATACGGCTTAGCTTATCAGCAATGTACAACAAGAATTAAACAACCTGGCAATAGACGTTATACCAAGACAACAAATAGACAAAAGTTTAAACGCAATCAGTGTAATAACAGAATCAGTACAGAGCGATATACGTCAGTTATCAAATTTCGTATTAGGAATACCGAAGAGAATGATTAACCCAGCGATACTATCGCCTAAACAAATTCAAGCATATTTAAAGGAAGCACAGTTAAATCTGCCAAGAGGATGAAATTGTCCAACGACAATAAAATTAGAAGATATGAACGAATTATTTGAGATATCAGAATTAGGCGCATATGGCGTGCTAAGTATTCTTATCATTGTCACAAAAATTCCATTAATCACGAATAACGAATTCGGCATAAACAAAGTCTATCCTCTACCTGTCCGAGTAGAAAAGGACACGTTTCAATTTATAGAAACCTCGGTAAAAACCATTATAATAATCAAGGTCTACGAAACGTTCTACGGAAACGTTCTACGAATCGTGAAATTCGTTACGACACTTGGACACCACGTCAACTATCATCGACACAACACCCTGTCACCGGCTTCACACCACGCTTTAATTTTTTGGAACAGAAACTATGAAAAACACTTTCAAATCACAGACAAATTATGTCGATCTGCATTCCCTCCCTCTAACGCTCAAGTATACTTGCGAAATTTTTTTTTCCCTTAGAAAAAGCACGATTGATCTCGAGCAAAGAAACTCGCGTATCGCGAGTTTCACGTCAATGCTCACAATGATGGGTTTTGTGGCGGTTCCATCACCAACACCGACGTTACCGACCGAGCGGTGTTCACCCCAGATAAATAGCCAGCAGCGCCAGCGGAGGAAACAGGAGTTCATACTAGAACGACGGAGGGCGGTCATTTGACCGTTTTCGTTATTTCTTATCGCGTGACTCCATTTCAAATTGAGGTAACGGGTTGAAATTTTTTGACTTTTATTTATTGACCGTTCTAAGCCGTACAGAGTAAAAATCTTTGAATTTTCTCCTTTGGTTGGGCAATAAAAGCCGAGTCTACTTAAAACGACGGGAGCTGGTCAATTGACCGGTACTATAACTAACAAGTTTTTTTTAGGAGTGATTGCCATTTTCATTCATCTTCGAAGAAAAATATAGTTGAAATATATCATTTGGGCGTTAAATGAGCGGTATAGTGATGTTTGTAGCCATATTTCATGGGTATTCTGATCAGTATTTAGGTTACGCCCGAACACTTTGCTTGAATTTCCGTCCCGTTTACGTTTCTTCTTTCCAACTCGACGTGTTGCTCTCAAAAGCGATAATCTGATAATCTTCCGTTGTCCTATCACAGGAAAAGTCGCAGTGATTGCTGGCGTTCGCCCTAAACCCCACTCCCCACCTACCCGCTTAAGACGCCTCGCCATCCGCAGTCCTTCTGTCTTCCCCTCTCCACCTGCCAGCTCGGGCGGGCCGCGTACTTATTCTTAGTAGCATGCACTCTGGTGTTCAAATTGACGACTCAACCGGAAAGAAAAAGCCAGAAACTGTACTGTTTTACAATAAAACCAAGTGTGGCGTGGACACAGTGGACCAAATATCTCGAAAGTACTCTGTTCCCGCTGACACAAGGAGGTGGCTCGTGCATGTCTTCTACAACCTATTGGACCTAGCAATGATCAATGCTCACACCTTGTAGAAGCAGATTTTTGGCCCGGAAATATCACGAAAGAGATTCATTCGAAAAATAGCAGAGAAAATGGCAAAGCCTAATGTTGAAAGCAGACAGATTGCTCGAAATGTTTCTCGTACTGTTCCCGATGACCTTGTTCGTAGAATGTGTCAAATAGGGCTCTGTAATAAAAACAAGACCAAAGAGTCATATAGCATGTACGAAAAGAACATGTGTGCATCATGTCAAAGTAAAGTAAGAGTTTGTAGGAAGTGCGGAAAGGACGGAGATTTAAATGTCTCACAAGTGCATTAGATTTTGTTGTGTTCCCTAATTTATCATTCTAATGCATTCGATTTTATGGTTAGATATTTTTTTATGCTGTCATGAACCCTAATAACCTAAAATACACCTTGAAAAATAAATTATGCCAATTAGACCTAGCAGATAGCGCTAACCACGATTATTTTTCATATTATTTGACTGTCGAAAAGTGTACTTACTTTTGACCTGTTTGTTTCTTTTTTTTTAGTAATTTTTAGCAAGTAAGCGATTTGATGTATTTTTATTCAATTTCATATACATATTTTTTGTTCACTTTTCGAAAACAAAAATGTTAGCCAAACCAAAACGGTAACATATCAATTGATACCAAAATAAAAAAGTTTCCCTTTCGCCCTGTTTTCTTTCTTACAGATGGTCCTAAATTTCCTATAGAACGATTAAAATAACCCTTTTTGGCATAGATTACGATAGATTAACCTGAAAATACCGAGAAACAGTCATTTTAGCCGCGAGTAAGCGAAAAATCGCCAAAAAATGAAAAGCGGTCAATTGACCAGTGGCCGTCGTTTAAGGAAGTCTCAAATTGCCGTCGTTCTAGTATTAACACACCGACACTGCGACGAGTAGCGAGTCGGGTTCCGCATCTAAAAAGACTGATTGTCCATGTTCTTCTTTATTCTTTTTTTCAGTCGTTTCGAGACGCGAGCACGCTCTGTGATAACTAATAGCATGAAGGAGAATAAAGACTGTAAAAATCTATAATAAAAGCAATTTTACATTCGAGTGATCCGCAACATTGATTTAGGACCTAGTGACTCCTAAAATTGGTGACCCCGACGCAAACAATACGTGTAAAAAAGGTGAAAACGAAAGACCGAAAAAGTGCCGCGTGACAAACGCCACATGTGTGAAAAAAGGCGTGCAGTGGTAAAGCATCTCGGACGCAAAGAAAGTCTCGCGATGCCCATGGCGTATTCTCCACCGCAAAGAAATCACACGGAGGGAGACGACGTAAGCATACCGGCGACTCCGGGCACGATGCCGAACGAATCAACGAGGCAGTTCTTCCAAATACCGCCAAGTCAAGTTAAGGAGGTATCCACGTTCAAGATTCCGTCATTTTTTACACATATGCCAGACTTGTGGTCCACGCAAGTTGAGGCGTCATTCCCCAACCGGCGGATTCGAGACAACCAAAAAAAATACAATTACGTACTGGAATCGCTCGACGTGAACGCGATGGAACACATCTCGGATTTCCTCCGTCACCCACCGGAAGAGGAGAAGTACCTCAATCTTAAGAAAACGCTAATACCAGGCCTTACTGATTCAAAGGAAAGGCAAACTCAAAAGTTCCTAAAGGAAATACAGCTAGGCGACAAAAAGCCTACGCAACTCCTTCGCGAAATTGAAGAATTGGGTGGCGAGATAGTCCACGATGACTTCTTGCGCACTCGGTTCATTCAATGCATGCCGTCAAATATAAGAACATTTCTAGTCGGTAGCACAGATTTGTCATTGGAAAAACTGGCAGAAACCGCTGACAGGCTTATCAAAAGCTGCGGAGTGATCGGCGTGATGGCGATTGCAGACCCGACTGTGCTAGATGCACATAAGGACTCGGTCAACTCTGTTGAAAGGCGACTTAGCGCAATGGAAAAGAGCACGAGCGCGTTTCAACAAACGATGGCCTCGCTGACAACAGTGCTGGACGAACTGACCACCCGGTTGGACAGCGAACCCTCTGCAAGGGGGTACAACAATGCGGCAGGACCGTCGATCAAACAAACCCAAACAGAGGCCGATCTCGGAGCAAGTCTGCAGGTTCGAACGATGGTATGTGCTACTAGCACTGGAGGTTCGGGAAGGATTCCTACCGGTGCACACCACCTTGCAGCTTCGCCACTACAAAAGAGCAGGAAAACTAGCGATGCTGCCCTCAGTCCAGGCGGTGGTTGACAGCACGTACATTCCGAGTGGTAAGATCCGCCTGTTTATATACGACAAAAAGACTAATATCAAATTCCTAGTCAACACAGGTTCGGTAGTTACGATACTACCCAAGAGTGCGATTAAAGAGAAACTAACCGAAGCCAGCCTAAGGTTATATGCGGCAAACGAGACGGTAATCCACACCTATGGGACGAGGGTTATTACGCTCGATTTCGGAATTCGACGCTCATTCAGGTGACCATTCATCGTTGCAGGTGTGCAATCGGCGATAATAGGAGCCGATTTCCTGGCGCACTTCAATCTCCTTCCAGATCTCCGCAACAAACGGCTAGTTGATGCGACAACGAGGATCGTCTGCCCGGGAACGCTCGAAAAGGCAACAATCCACAGCGTGTCAACAATAAGCCCGCTCGGAGAATACGCAGAAATAATGGAGAGATTCATTAACGTGATGAAGCCGACAACTCTGCCTGTTCCGGAGGCATCGAACCTGGTCGAACATTACATCGAAACGACGGGACCTCCGGTATTCCAACGTCCGAGACGGCTAGTGGGCGAAAAGCTCACGGCCCTCCGGCAGGAAATCCAATACTTGCTGCAGAACAACTGGATACGGCCGCCAAAGAGCGCATGGTCGAGCCCGATCCACCTTCAGCCGAAGCAATCGGGGGGATGGAGACTCTGCGGGGATTTCCGAGCGCTCAATGCAAAAACAGTCCCTGATCGGTACCCGATGGCGCACAGTCACGATCTCTTCCAGTGACTCACGGAAAAACAATCTTCTTGACGCTCGATCTGGCACGAGCATATCATCAAATCCCGATGGCCAAGGAAGACATCCCAAAAACAGCAGTTACTACTCCCTTGGGTATGTTCGAATTTGTAGTGATGCCGTTTGGTCTCCGAAACGCATCACAAACATTCCAACGGTTCATGGACATCGTGTTCCGAGGGATCGACTTCGCCATCGTCTACATAGACTAAATTATAGTTGCATCGGAGAATCCGGAGCAGTACAAGCAACACGTTCAGATGGTGCTCGAGCGTCTAGAAGATTACGGCCTGAAGGTTAATGCGAGCAAATGCGTCCTCAGACGACCGGAAGTGACCTTTCCGGGATACGTCGTCAACAAAGATGGCTACAAGCCTCCAGACGAGCGGGTAAAAGCCATAGCAGAATTCCCGAAGCCGAAGACAATCACGGATCTTCGCAAATTTCTCGGACTAGTCAACTATTATCGGATGCGCATCCCAGAAGCCGCCAAATATCAGGCCCTGCTGAGCGATTTCCTCGAGGAGGGAAAAAAATGATAAGAGACCGGTACACTGGACGCCCGAGGCTGAGGATGCTCTAGAGCGTTCCAAGAGGGGAGTGGCCGAGGCGACGCTGACACGATTCCTGTCGTTAAAAGCTTCGCTCTCTCTAACAACCGACGCATCAGACACAGCGATCGGCGCAACACTCGAGTAGTACGAAAACGGAAAGTGGTAGCCGGTGGGCTTCTTCTCGAAAAAACTGAATCAGATACAACAACGGTACAGTACGTACGATAGAGAGCTGTTGGCCATCTTCGAAGCGATATGCTTTTTCCATCATATCCTTGATGGGCGGCAGTTCGTGGTGAGAACGGATCACAGGCCATTAACCTTTGCATTCCGGCAAAAATCGGAAAAATCCTCACAGCAACAACTCCGACAGCTCGATTTCATCTCGCAATATACAACGGAGATAATCTACGTCAAAGGAGATGACAATGTCGTAGTAGATGCGCTGTCAAGGATAGAACAGGTGAGTCAAATAGACATGCCGAAAGTGCTTTCTGCACAGATGATCGAGGAAGCTCAGCACGCGGATCTCGAGCTGCGAGAACTGATCACGAACAAATCGTCGATGGCACTGCAGCTACCCTCCGTCGAACCAGAAGTAAACATCTTCTGCAATGTCGAGGCAGGTGTCGATGTATGTCGACCGTATATACCGAGCGACTTGAGGCGAAGAGCATTCGACTCGATACATGCGCATTCTCACCCGAGCGGCAGGAGCACGTGTCGTCTTCTGCGACAAAAAGACGTCTCGCCGGGTATTAAGAAGGACGCACTGGAGTGGACGCGCAAGTGCGAACCCTGCCAAACGTCGAAAGTTAGCCGGCACAACAAGCCGCTTCTGAGCAAAATCGACGTACCTGACGCACGGTTCAATCACGTCCACATAGACCTGATTGAACTTCCGGTGGTAAACGGTTACCGGTACTGCTTAACTGCGATTGACCGGTTCTCCAGGTGGCCAGAAGCCATCCCGCTATGAAACATGACCGCAGACACAGTCGCAGCGGCATTCTACGATGAATGGATTTGCAGGTACGGGAGGCCTCTCTCAATAACGACGAACCAAGGTCGACAGTTCGAGTCGGCGCTCTTCATGTCGCTATCGCGGCTGATAGGAGCGAAAAAAAATTCGTACTACACCGTACCATCTGGCATCGAACGGACTGATTGAACGATGGCACCGATCACTAAAATCAGCGTTCATGTGCAGTGGCCAGATGCCGTGGATCGAACGTTTACCGACAGTACTGCTGGGCCTAAGAACAACGTACAAAGATCTACGTACAGGATCTACGTACAAACAAGAAGGGGCATCGTGCGCGGAAATGTTATACGGAACAATATTACGCGTGCCTGGTGAGTTCTTCATCAGCCAAGGTATGCCCGCTGATCCTCGCATATTTGTGGAAAGATTTCGCGAGCTCATCCGGAACGAGAGGCCGACAACGACAGCTTATCACACGAAGGCGAGGGTATTCGTATTCAAGGACATTCAGAAATGCTCGCACGTGTTTATAAGGAATTATGCGATCAAACCACCTCTGGAGCCGCCGTACGCTGGGCCATACACGGTCACAAAGCGACTCGACTATAGGAAATTCGTCGTTCGGGTGAAAGGCGAGGATAAGACCTTTTCAGTGGAAAGGTTAAAGCCAGCGTACGTGGAAAAGGACGAGAACGAGCCGGCACTGGAGGAAAACTTCCAAGAGCCTGGACGCGATGGAAACAACAACATCCAGCCGCCTGACCGGAAAGACAGGGTGAACCAGCCAATAAAAAGGTTAGAGATAAAAAAAGAGACCGTATCGTTCCCTCTTGACCCAGTCAAGGCCACTGGAAGGGGGGGGGGAGTAACTGTGGCGGTTCCATCACCAACACTGACGTTACCGACCGAGCGGGGTTTAGCCCAGATAAATAGACAGCAGCGCGAGCGGAGGAAACAGGAGTTAACGCACCGACGCTGCGACGAGTAGCGAGTCGGGTTCCGCATCTAAAAAGACTGATCGTCCATGTTCTTCTTCATTCTTTTTTTCAACCATTTCAAGACACGAACATGCTCTGTGATAACTAATAGCATAAAGGAGAATAAAGACTGTAAAAACCTATAATGAAAGCAATTTCACATTTGAGTGATCCGCAACATTGATTGAGGACCTAGTGACTCCTAAAGTTTCTATCAGCTCCTTCATTGAAAATGGCGGGATTCAATGGAGCTCGTATCACGCCCCTCGCCATGGTCTACTAAGCATAACACGCGTAATAAGCGACCAATGGCAGCTCCGCTGTCGTACGGTACGTCGTACGATTTGAAAAATTCGTACACGAGCGGTACGAATCGCGTCTAATCGCGCGTACTGGACAAGTACGGCCACCGAATTCAGACGTACATAGAACGACAGATCTTCAGGATTTTATGTGCCAATTTTGTTGGCGACATGTCCTTATGGGTAGTTCTCGGTCAACGTCGCTGACGGCAGTTTTTATTGTCGCTCTCGCTTCCTCTTGTAGGCTTCCCCTATATGCGCTGGGGACATGGTTCTGTCTTGCTTCCGCTTATAGGTATTATACGCTGGGAACTCATGCGGTCGTTCTCGCTGGGGACACGCTCGCTTTTTCTTTCACCTTATCTTTTCGCTCGCGCTCTCTCTTTGTTCCACTATCGCCCAGCTCCATAAGACCCCTCTTCCCGCTCCTTCGACGAGTATTCGCTGACAAAGAGTCGTAAACACCTGGTCGAGGTATGTCGACATCTGTTGCCGGACCTTAGTATAACTTCGTTTCGTATTAGGCTTACTTTGGCTGGGTAGTCGGCAACAGTGAT
>JAPYZJ010006898.1:0-20418 GCA_030522765.1 Ophioninae sp. B BG-2022a | reverse complement strand
TTATTAATCTTGATGAATAAATAAAGTATTTTTGCCGCTTTGTGCCGTAACTAAATAAAATATGTATTTTTAGATGTGGTGGGAGCTATAAAAAGAAGCAAACTATTCAACGTGTGGCGGAATGAACGCGTTGCGCGCTGTGGAGGATGATGATGTTTATGATAAATGAATAGGTACCTTAATTTTTCACACGTATCTCATACGAAATACTTAACAAATCTATCCAAATCTAAAGTATAACATGAGGGTAATTTTGCGCGCGTAGATCTGGTAAAAGGACGTACGTGCTCCGTCGCTACGACTCGTCCGATTCGCGCTCTTTCGACGAGCACTCGGGACAAGACGCGTTTTCGTTCGAGTTTCCGAGGACGCCCGTTGACTCGGCGACGTCGCAGCTGGGCTCGTCGAATCAATCTCCTGATGCGCGAATAAATAAAGGAATCTCGACGGAGCGAGATCCTTCGGGGAGCGTCCTCTCCCGTCCTGGTTGGACGGGTCTTGGCGAAGCCGCCCCGGTACCTGCGCGAGCGCGCGCGCGCGCGCGCAGGTACCGGGTACCCCGCCGGTCTACTCGTGGAGAGGAAACGAGGGCTGCGCACCACCGACACGAGTACGAGGGTTCCACCGAGGGTCCGCGCTACCCGCTCGGCTGTACTCTCCCGATCTTGCGTGTAAATACCCGTCGAGAGAGAGGGAGAGGGAGAGAGAGAGAGCGGAGGACCGCGTGTACGCGTACGAGAGTACGCAGCCGGTTCACGCGGCGGGTAGCCTCGAAAATTCGCCTCTCTTTGTCCCATTGTTCGGCCCGGATTTTCTTACCCGGCTCTCGGTTCCTTCGCTCCCCCCTCCGCTACGCTCCTCGCTCCCTTTATTCGCGTCCACGCTCTTGGAAATTTATATACTTTTCACATCGCGTTCCGTACTCTTTTCCTTCGAGAGTCTTCTCCGTCTCGGGTCTCTTCGCTGGGAGCCTGCCAGCCGGCCGGCCGGCCAGCCAGCCCGCGGCCCGGCCAGCTGTTGCGTTGCTCCGGACTCGATTCCTCGAGAATTCGTCCAGCCGCGCGGGCTACGTGAAAACATCGGGAAAACCCCGAGAAGACGGGAACGTCGCCCGTTTGAAAAAACAACGGCCAGTCGAGGATCGCATCGACGATCGGCTCCGTTCGGAAAATGTAGCTCGGTCGCGGCGATGAAACGCGGGACGGTGCGCGACGGCGGGCCATCGCGCCGAGGGCACCCAACGGCCCAGATGGCAAGCGCGCGCGCGCGCGCGCGCGCGCGCCTGCCACCTTTTCTACGCTTCATCCGTCCTTCAAATTTTTACCCCCCGACCCTGCCGCCCCCCCCCCCCCGCTCGCGCTCTTCTCTGGTGTCGGTCCCTTCGTTCCTGCCACCTGCTCTCTCTTTCACCAACGTTTCCAAACGCCCTCGGATCGTAGCACCCGAAAATCAGCGAGGCCTCGCGCGCACCACCCTTGGCCTCGCTCGAACCATCCGAGCAACCTCCTCGATTCGATCCCATCACCTTTTCGTACCCAAGGTACGACCGTACGGGACGCGAGGTGCTCTCGATCTCGCGGCACCGACTCTTCTCTCTCCCTCTCTCTTGTCATGAGGTTGAAGTTCGCAACGCTGCGAGGCAACGAAAATCATTATTTTTTCATTTCTCTATTTATTAAAAAAAAATATGTCGCTAAATAATAGATTTAAGGAAATAAAAAAATGAGAAAATAAATTTCGTTGCGTCGCAACGATGCGAACTTCAGGTCCATCTCTTGTCGGGCAGCCCGACGCGTCCCGTACCGGCGCCCGAGACTTTCGAAATACGAAACGCCTCGAAAAGAAAAGCGCTACCGATGCCTCGATTCTAGGCGCGATCGCTCTCTTCGAGGATTTACGACGATGCATCGGATCAAAAGGGTTTTGAGGACGCTTACTGAAATGTTGTCGGGTTCGAACGGTTTAACAAGCTCAACGGTTAATAGGAATACAAAAATGTTGAATAATAGCGAATTGTACGAGTTTTCGGACAGCAATCGTCGTACTGTCCCTGTGTTCGAACTCTTTTCGTGCCCCAATGTTTCGGCGCGTTGTTATTGTCGTTTGTTTATTAATTTGGTGACTTTCCACGTATATTGTTGATAGAGCGAAGACGCACCCGACACGGCTGACGTCCACGCGGCGCAAACGGGCAACGAGAAGTGCACTTTGGTCGGATCCCGAGTCTCGTCAACGTTAATTTTCGTACAGTAGGAAATTGGGAACCGACACGGAGATCCAACGTTTCGTTTCGTGGAGAAACGTCCGGGAATTGTCGCGGAGATGTACCTATTTATTTTTTTAGCCGTGGCGCGGCGACTCGGGTTCTCAAATATACGAGCGAGGAACACGGGTAGGCGCGTGCGCGTGTATTTTCACAAGCATAGGTATATCTCTGGGTGGGATTGGGGGGGATCTGAAACGTGGGTTCTGGCCGGTTCTTGGTCGGTGGTTGCTCCTGGGCCTCGGGATTACGCGCACAAAGGCAAACGGCTCGCCGGATGTTCGAACGCACAATGCCCGAGGGTGCGCCACGGCTAAGGTACGGGCTATTTTTCGCTTCACTGACAAATAAAAATTACGATAGAACGGCATAAACATCGAGGCGAGCTTGAATCCGTGACCCGTGCACGACTGTTTTGAGAGTGTGCGAGCGTTACTGCCTGGCCGTGTGCCGTGTCGCGCTACGATCGAGGAACCTCTCGCACCACCACCACCACCACCACCACCACCACCACCACCACCACCACCACCGAGTACGTTACACTCGTATCTCTTTCGCTACCGTTCGAGGCTCCTCGAGGACCCCGAGTTCCAACAAGCTACACCCAAATATATTCTTCCTCGTTGCTGTTTGTTTAAAAAAACATTCCGATTTACCTTTTCCATTGTAGGTTCGCCGATACGAGCGATGCCCCGTCGTTCCATCCATCGACAGACCCGATCTACCGAGAGAAGCCAAGTTTTTCTTTATAACCGTTCTTGACCGGTTTTCACAAAATGTCTAGTCGACTCGAAATTTTCGAGGGACCTTTTCCCGAATCGAGGGCATTCGAGTCTAGTCGTCGGTTATTTGACGAGTGCAGCGCGAATCCAGTCGGAAGTGCGCATTCCCGTGATTCGCTGGTGTATTATTTTGGGGGGTGCGCGATGCGCCGGCAAGAGCGAAAGTTGCGTTATCCGCGACGACCAAGAGCGAAGAGCGAAGAGCGAGGATCGATGGCGTGTCGCGAGGATCGACCGATGGAAGCCCGGCGATTCGTCACGGCGGTACCTCGTCGCTTCGTCGCGGGGCAGCACGCGCGCGGTACGAGCACTAAATTCCAACGCCAACGGTCCGTTAAAAAATAGAAAAAAACGATTGTAGGCTGACGCCTTTCACTTGTAAGGTTGTCGACGGAAGCGAGTGTAGGAGGACGCGGAACAACGCACGTTCAAGGATAACGACGATGAGGCAGTCTTCGAGGCGTGCTTGCTCGAGAAAGCGGCCTTCTTCCGTACATAAATACACAGAGACCCGTCCGGTTTTAACGGCGCGACGAGTTTCCGCGCTATCTACCCGCAAATATGACAATAGACTCGGATCCTTTCTTCGTTCGTTCGTTAATCCCGTTGCAATAGAAAGTATGGAATCTCTCGAATCTAACGGAATTTCACGTTTATCGTTTTCCCGTAACGCAAGCGTCCGAACCTTTTCAGGGCGGTGCGTTCGAAGAGACCGGCCTTCGGTATCGTCCTCGGATAGGCGTGAATTTTCAAATGTTATTTGTCCCGAGTACGTTGTCGCTCGTCGAAGAAGGACCGGTTGCGTACCGCGTATTTCGGTACTATCAGCAAAATTGCCTGTTTTATCTTTGGGTACGAGCCGCTGCCACTTTCGCCTTGGTACGACGCGAAAGAGCCACTGGAAATTTGAAACGTCCGCCGCTGCGACTTGGAAAATCCGGGAAGAAGGGGCCGCGGCGTTCGTGTCGAAATAAATTAAGGCTGCGCTCCGGAGTTTTGTCGCTCTTTGCTCGTTAAAATGGGCCAAAAGCGAAGATCGGACGCGAAGACGCGCGCGCTTACCGACGACGAGCCTCGTGAGAAAATCGAGGATAACGGCCGAGACGAGAATAGCGGCGCGGTATTCGTAGTCTTCTGTTCCTTGGTGATGGATCTGCTGGCCTTCACGATGATCCTGCCGTTGTTGCCGGCGCTGCTGGAACATTACGAAGCGTCGGATCGAGACGGCGGACCGTATCGTTGGATCTTGGAGCGTATCTCGCGTATTCGAGTTTCCATCGATGCTCCGGAAGGATTCAGCTCGGTCCTTTTTGGCGGTAAGCCGTCGTGTCCCGTCCGTGCTCCTCCTCCGATCGGAATATTTCAAATTGTTTCGGAGCGCTTGAAATTTCGAGCGGGCGTCGTTTTGTAAATTCTTCCTCGAGCGTATCGCTATAAAACGCTACATTAGCGGGGCAACGTACTTCTCGAAGGCCGAGCCGGATTACGAGCGATCCGTTCTCGTACATCGGCGTACTCGGCTCTCGCGTCGATCGATCCGATCGAGAGATAAAAACTAAACGTCGCGAGCCGCCGCACGAGTGACAAACGTTATTACCGTTCGCAGGCTTTCTAGGGTCGATGTACAGTTTTTTGCAGTTCCTGGGTATGCCTATAGTGGGAGCTCTGTCGGACATTTACGGAAGGAAACCTCTGATGATTTTGTGCCTGTCGGGTATAGCTTTGTCGTATCTACTGTGGGCGCTCTCGAGCAACTTTGCGATATTCGTATTGGCGCGTTTTGTCGGTGGTGTCAGCAAAGGTAATATCAGCCTGTCCATGGCGGTGATAAGTGACGTTACGTCTGAAAAAACCAGAGGAAGGTCAATGGTAAATTCGATAGTGAAATGAAAAGGAAATAATTGGAAGCGCTGCGCTTTTGAAAGAGCAACTGTTTATCGCTCGGCAGGCGCTCGTGGGCATAGCCTTTTCCATCGGATTCGTCGTCGGACCCATGATCGGCGTTTTGTTCTCGCGTTTCTCGGGAATCAACGCGCGCTCCGAAAATTGGTACGCGTGGCCGGCGCTGTTCGCCCTTCTGCTCGCTCTGGCGGACCTCCTCTTCGTCGCTCTCTGTCTCGAGGAAACTCTGCCCGTCGAGAGAAGAGCCAAATCCCTGAGACGCGGCGTATCCGGAGCGACGACTTACATAAATCCTATCGACTTGTTTCAATTTAATGGAGTTTCGGGTCTTGCCCGCGAAGGTACGGAAACAAAAGTATTCACAATTGTATCGTCGTTGCGCGTACATTTTTCACTCGACCCGCGTTTCGGTAGAAGAACGAACGCGAAACACCTTGTAACGATAAAATTCGTGGCCGACTCCGATGCAGCGGGACAAGCGCGCGAAAACTGGGCTCCCTCGAGCACGAAGAGAAAAGCCTGCCAGCGGCGCGGCTAGTTTTGACCCTCTTAACCGCCAATTGTCATTTGTACTTTCGGTTGATACGGAAACGAGGTTTGCGCTCGAATCGCGCGCTTGCAGGGCTGATTGCTTGATTATTTCAGAGCTGCAGACTTTGAGAACCCTTGGACGCTCGTACTTCCTCTATCTCTTCGTTTACAGCGGACTAGAATTTACTCTGACATTTTTGACGCATCATGTTTTTGGATTCACGAGCATGGAACAGGGTTGGATGTTTCTCGGAATCGGTCTTACCATGGCGATCCTGCAGGGATACTTTGTGCGACGGATACCCGCGGAAAAGACCAAATTTTTCGCCGAAATGGTTAGTTTTGGCGCAACGCCCTTCGCCCACGCCTCATTAATGGGTTTTCGTACAATCGAGAATAGCTCCGAACAGCTTTTTCTTGGCTTACCTTGTCGAAAAATGTCTCCTCCCAAGGGGTTGTGGCTCGTGATACCGGCGTTTGTCTTTATCGGAATCGCGGCCAATTTGGCAACCCTGTACCTGGGTGTATTCGTCTTTTCCGCTTGTGAGTAAATAGAAATCGGGCCGCTTGGAGAAAGGTGGCTCGAGGCGCGCTCAAGCTCCGAACGACTCGGTAATCGACGCTTCTTTAACCCGAACGATATTACTCAACGATACAGCTACGGCATTGGCAGTGACGTGCATGATGACCCTGGTTACGCGGATCGGTCCGGAAAGTCAGAAAGGCGCGATAACCGGCATATTTCGATCTCTCGGAGCGCTCGCCCGAGCTTGCGGTCCCGTCGTCGCTTCGATAGGTGAGCATTCATTTCCGAAATTGTACACGCCCTCCGAAACTCCTCTGTCCATGTTTTTCCTTATACGTGAAATTGCAGCCTTTTGGAGTATCGGCAGTGCGACGACTTATCTCATTGGCGCCGTCGTCCTCTCGATTCCCCCGATCATAATGCGTACCGTACAAACCGCCCGAACAACGTAGGCGTCCCGCGCACTCGGGTTCAATCGTCTCGGCGGCACGACAATCACCGTGTGAACACGATTGGCTGCTCAAAAATCCACCCCGTGTATCGTTCGATCAGCCTTTCGGAGCAAAGCCCGCGCAACGAATCGTACAATGTCATTATATTTATATTTATGTACCCTACGTCATATACATTATATTTGTATAGCCATAATCGCGGTTGTACCACTCTTCCGAAAGTTCGCCAGAGTGTCCGCGGGCAATTGGCATCGGATTCTTATTTGGGACCGTATCCCCGTTATAAACGCGATGCCTCAGTGACCGTGCGGCCTCTTACGACCGAGGTATTCTTGGGCTACCTACGCGGCCAGTTGCAAACTTGAATTTTCGAGAGAATTTTCAATTGGGCGCATTCGCGGCCATGCGTAAAAATCCAGGTGGCAAGTTTGAAAAAAGTTGTTGAAATTATGGAGTAACGCGTCGCCGCCCGATAATACCTATGTGCCAAATTGGAGCGGTACGCTCGCGTCTCGCTACGATTCTCGGCCCTCTTCGAACGATGGTGGCTCATCAAAAATACGTCGCGGTGCGACGAGGTGCGACGAGGTGCGACGAGGTGCGACGAGGTGGTGAAGAAATAAGAATCGCCGGCGGGCTATAGCGATGACGCGCGCGCGCGCGCGCGTGTACGGCGACTGTCGCCCCAAATCTTTCCAACTTCCTTACCAACGGAGCGTACACTCGCAAGCGCTCGCAGCGCCAGCGGCAACAGGAGGCGATCCGCTCCCAATCTTCGTTTCTCCGTTTTACCGATCGGCGCTAACCTCTCGGTTACCGAAGTTGGCGCTATCCCCTCCTTTGTGCCGCGACGCTGCCAAAAAACGTAGCGGCGGACGCTCGACTGGCTCGACGGCTCGCGAAGGAAACGAAGGCCCACCTCCGATCGAAATGGCCGGCGATAGAGTCAACGGAAAAACGGACAATCTCGAAAACAACAGTGACAAAAGTACGGAGAACGTCGAGTGTCACTTGAATCTTAGTCTCGACGAAGCCTTCTCCGACACGATCGAGTACGTTCCTTGTCCGGAATTCCACTTTCCGGTGAGCGCAATCATTATTTTCTCCTCCCTCGTACCGTGCTCGTCACTGTCGTATCGAGTCTACGTGTATTCACAAGTCTGTAGGTATACAGGCCGTAGGCTTCGACTACGCGTATGAACGTTGACGCGAGGGAACACGGCGCTTGGTGTCGCGAGATCCGTCGTGTTCAACTTTGTACGCTTGCGACAGATCCGTAAAATCTCTCGATGGTTGTTTTCCACTCGTTGTTACGACAAGTGTTTACTCTTGGGTAGAGCGAAGCACGATCGAAGGATAGGTCGGCCGGCCTTAAAAAATTATTATTTTACTATCGGATATTCATCTGTTTCACGATTGAACGGCTCTCGACGAATGTACTATCGTAACAATTGCGACAAGAATGTTTGCAAATATATTTTTTTAATTTATCCGCAGACTTTGGCCTGTTACATTTGCAACGGATATTACGGACCTTGCTTCGAGGAGCCCGTCTGCGCGACCTGCCATGCCTTTTTATTTCCGGACGATATAGGTTTGCCGCAAGTTCCGATATTCAGCGAGGTGAGTCCGGCGCGCTAGAGTAACCGAAGCGACGATCGACGAGTCGTCGGTGCGTCGCCGAACGTCGGCGAGTTATCGAAAACGGAGGATCGAGCGTCGATTTTGTTCTCGGAGCGCAGAAGACGGACGACGAGGATTCGGGCAACGACGAGCCGACGGACCTCTACTACAACGCGGACGGGCGAGCGAGCCAACAGCGGCGTTCTCCGGTTCCTCAAAAGGCAGTACCCGGCAATATCGTCCGAGTGCCGAACAAGAGCGCTCCCGATGTCACGGAGAATTGCCCGTCGGTCCGGAGCGACGGTTCGAGCGGCGCAAGGATGTATCGTTGGGGCTCGCCGAGCACTTTGGGCGAATCGAGCGGACGCGCCCAGGGAACGTCGTCGAGACGACGCGGCTCGGCGGAAGAGGGGGCGGATTCGGCGAGCCTCGCGACAACCCCGGACGAGGATCCGGCGAATCGCGAATCGGCCTGGACGTGTCGGGGCGAGTCGAGGGGCGAGTCGAGGGGCGAGTCGAGGGACGCGCCAGCCGCGGCCGCTTCCAGGCCTCGTAATCTGGAAGAGCGCGTCGAGATGCTCAGCAATCACAAGCACTTGGAACACGATCCGATAAACGAGCCTGGCCTGGTCGAGAGGCTTCCACCGGAAGTGCTCCTCGCGGTTTTCTCGTATCTCGACAACGTGAGCCTGTGGTCGGCGGCGAACGTTTGCCGTCGATGGTACGGCCTGCTACTGACTCACGTACCCTCCCAACAGTGGCAACAACACGTAAAGATCCACTGGCCGCTCTATCGGCCGATCGGCAACGTCGACAATTGGTTCAAGGTCTACGACAGATTGGCCTCCTCGGCACCGTGCCGCGTCTGCTTCAATCTCACGTGCCTCAGAGCCGAGCCCTCCAGGATGGAGGAAAACTCGTGGCGACGGAACAGACTCAGGAGCGAACTCAAGAGCCTGAGGATCGACCCGCCCGAGGGTATAGAGGCGACGCCCCTCGATCAAAAGTGTTGCCACTGGCAGGCGACCATCACCGGCCCGATCGGCAGTCCCTACGAGGGTGGCCTCTTCTATCTCTATCTCCAAGTACCTTACAGGTAGCGTGCCCCTCGCTCCTCGACTTTTTCCTTTCCTCTCTTGTTCGTCGAATCGGCCGATTGAGAAACGTCCAACGGTAGAGCGGTGTTACGCATATTTTTCCACGTTACAAAACTATCCGTTCCGTTGCACGTAGCCAAAGAGAAGATTGCGATCTTTCTCGCTCCACAGACCCAACGATACTCGTATCATTTTCGTAACGCAAATCGAAACAAACTGACCGGTTTTCGTTGGCGACGCGAGATTTAATCACGGCACGATCGCGAATGCACGCGTCATGTACGGTTTTCAGCTACCCGATGTGTCCGCCGGTCGTGAAATTTCTCACCAAGATACTCCATCCGAACGTATCGAGGCACGGCGATGTCGGGATCGACTCGATTCATCACAACTGGTCACTCGCCCTGACGATATCGAAGGTCCTGATAAGCGTGCAGAGCCTGCTCACCGATCCGTACTGTCAAGTGAGTGCGTTATCCGTCCGAGCGAGCAGCCTCCGCGGCCGAGCGGGGTCCGCCGCGTTTCTATCGGGGGGGGGGGGGGGAAGAGCACGGGTAGCAGCGTCCGCGGTTTTGCGCACAGGTCTGACAGTGACGATAGTTGAGGGTAGAAACCGGTAGCACTCTCGACGCTACCGGTTTCTCGTTCCGATTTTGAGCGTTCGGTACGCGACCAAACGAGAGAAAGAGCTGTTTTATCCGGATCGGGATGCGCGCGGACGATGGATGCTCAAAATGGGACTTTGGTTTAACGCAGGTTTGCATGGAACCGGAACTCGGTGAGATGTACACGAACGATCGGGAACGTTTCGAGGAAGTGGCCCGTGCCTGGACGTGGAAGTACGCGATGCACGATGTCGTCACACCGACCTAACTCCGAACCGAGCGCGACGGAATTCCAAAAACCGACAACGACGGGGGGAGGGACGCTCGACGCTTCGTTTCGGTTTCGTTCGATCCGCTGCGTCTCGTGGAATCGATCGTGGAGTCGATCGTGGAATCGAAGCGTACGCCGAACCAACGGATTCGCGATCCGCCTCGACGCGTTTGCCAGCTCTGCGTCGCGAGAGAATCCGGCACTGCTGGACGATGGACGCGTGTGGTTGGGGAGACGGAGTCACAGCCGCGAGGGCGCCCGTGAAAAGGAAACGACGGCCGGAGGCGGAGAAGAGACCAACGAAAATAACCCTAGACCGGATAATCGGCAAAAGCCAAAAATAATAAGCGCAACTTTTGAAAAGAAAACCCCGTCGCGGAACAAAAATGAGACGATTCAATAAAAAAAATTGATAAAGTCTAAGGGAGAATGAAAAAAATCTAACGAATACCGAAACGAACGAATCGGATCGAATGTAACAAAAGCCAAAGCATCTCGAAGAAAATAATTTGGACAATTACAAAACGAAAGCAACAAACGGGAAGGAAAGAACGACGTTCTCCCGTAAAGCACAAAACGCCAAACCTCGGAATAGCGAGCATTTGAAAAAATTGAAACTTTGACAGCAAGTCGGAGAGACTCGAAGAGGGAATATCAAACGCGAAAAAAAAATTGGCAAACCTCCGAAGTAGCGTAAAATTGAACAATCCCCTCGGAAATAAGTAAAAACGTGGAAACGTAAGAAAAGACAAATTCGAAAGTAGTCACAAACTACCCAGCAGCGATAACGACGAATCGAGCAAAGGAAATAGCAATCGGGTGCAATCGGAAATTCTTTGGAGGATAAGTCGGAAGGCGGTAATCGAGAGTGGCGCGGGCCGGATCGCGTCGGGGCAATCGAGCACGATCGAAACGACGCACGAGGTGAGAAACTGTCACTCGGATCTCGATCGTATTCGTATCGACGCGCGTGAGCCGAGCGTCCGCGAGGCTGCCCAAAATTCACCGAGGCGTGTCAGTTTTTGAACATTCGGCACGCTATATTTCGCCGCGGTGCAGCTCTCCGGGCGTTTCCTCTCTCGTCTCGGAGAATCGAGAAATCCTTAAGATTCATCGGATCCGAGGTACAAAATTGGCGGTTGAAGCCCGAAGGAGGGTTCCTCCCTCGGGTACTCTTCGGCCAAAGGAACTCACGGGTGCTGTAATCCGAGAAGAAAGAGGGCTGAGACTCGTCACAGGCTCTCGAGGCTTCGTTCATCGCGATCGAAGAGCTGCGGGTGCGAGACAATTCCGACTCGAGTGCGACGGGCTTTCGCAACGACCGGCGCAACACTCGAGCGCCCCAACCTCCGGGTCGTTGCGACGCGTTATCCCTGTACTCGCAAGGCCCTCGAACGAGCCTCTCTCCATCCACCCTCGCGTTCCATCACCACCGGCAATCGTCGCGTTCCTCTCGCAGGATCGAATAATTTTGGGGAAATGCGCCGCGCGACCGCATCTTTCGCATCTTTCGATCGACGCGTCAAAACGTATACTCGACGAATAAAACCTTGTCGAGGATTCGAACGCCGTTGTCACTCTTGTCCGTATCGACGCAAGATACCTACACTCTCGCTAATAATTTTCAGATATTCGATAGGGTGCGGCGCTTGCACTCGAGACTCGTACGAGTACCCAGGTCCAACCGTGCGATGCACTCTGGAATTAGCCCGCACGGGGGGGGGGGGCCGAGCGTCATTCGCCGCAATCTTCGGGTTTCTCGGTGGTCGCGGCGCAACCGACTTTTCAAATAGTACAGTCATGATTGCGGCAATCGAGAGAGAAACGCGGAACAGCGCGAGTTGTTCCATTTGCGGAGATTAGCGAGCGGCGGCGGCGGCGGCGGCATCGTTGCGCGGTCGCGATGTCGCGATTCGCCTCGAGCGGAGTGCTCGAGCATTGATCCGTAACGGTCGGTGGACGAGGAAGGACGGCTCGTCGAGAGTCCGCGATTCGGTTCGCTCGATTCGGCGTCCGCTTTCGGAAAAGCGCTCGTTCCACGCACGTCGTAAAATTTCAAGTTGGAATCGGAGAGTACCGGCCACGAGGGAAAGCGCTCGCCGACTCGTCCAAATAGAAATCGTAACAAAAGGTTCAAAGGGTTACGAATCGGAGAGAGAGAGAGGAGAGCGCGCGCGATACCGGGCGCGACGCGCCGAATCTCCGTGCGGCTCGTTGCTCGTTGCTCGTTGCTCGCGACTCGTCTGTACGCGTCAAACGTGTTTCGCGTACGAATAATTAAACGCTCGCGCCTCCTATCCCTCTTCCGTTGGTGCGTAATTAGACCGAAGCCAAAGATCTCTCTCTCTCTCTCTCCAGCTCGAAAGCCCGGTCGATCCACCGAACCGCTCGTTCGTGGGCTATAAAATGTTGGAACGTGGGGTAGCCGCTGGACGAGGGCGTTCTTGCGCGGCTCGCCGGGCCGCGATCTTTCGGCTATCGAGTGGAGTTACGCGTGACTCGGATGGCCAACGAGCCGCCTAGATTCTCGATCGCCGGTCCAACGCGTAATATCCACAGGCGGAACCTCTCCTCCCTTGCTCGCGTCAAAATTTTGCTACGACCGTTCTCGCGTCCTCTCCCGAGGAGCCGATGGTGCGACAAACGCGCGAGTCGGCTCTGACGGTGAAAGCGAGGATCGTGGAACGCCGGGGTTTCCCGTTTCCCCAAAGGCGGAAATTGTTCGGACGAAGGAGCCGCGCGTGATTCGAACGCGCGCCACCGGGCGGCGCTCGGTGGGCTCCCCCCGTCCCTCGAAACTCGTGCGTTTCAAAGTTGGGCGTAGACGCGCGAACGCGCCACCGTGGAGAGCGCCGGCGGAGGCTCGGACGAAACGGCGGGATCGCTTTCTCGGCGCGGGCCACCCCGCTGCACCTTCTCGCAAAGACGGGGACGACGCTCGAGTCGCCTCCGCGGGCGATTCGTAGCGCAACGTCGAAGCGAAACGTCCAAGAAACGTCCAAGAGACGCGGTAGTCCAGGTGGGTCCGGGGTGTAGCGAAACTGTAATTGGTCCGAGGAAACGGAGCTGGAACGTCCGGAGAGTCGGCGCAAAGCCCCCGCAGTGAGACGCGACCTCTCTCTCTCTCTCTCTCTCTCTCTCTCTCTCTCTCTCTCTCTCTCTCTCTCGGTCTCTCTTCAGGGTCGACCGTCCGGAGAGATCCGCCAGTCGGGGACGGGGCGAAGCGAGGCTCGCTCGGCTAGAGCGAGAGCTCGGAGCCGCGGTGGGTGGTCCCGGGCCCAGAGCCCGCGGCTTCTCCCTCCTTCCTTCTCTTCCTCTTCCTCCTCTTCCTCCTCTTGCTCCTCTCGCTCTGGTCCTCGCGGAGCGTCTCCGTCCCTCGCGTCTGGCGAGCATCGGCATCGGTGTTTCCCTCTCGGACTCTGTATTCAACGGTTTTTCCCATCCTCGTTCGACTCTCGCTCGGAGCCGGAGATACGAAACTCCGGCCGTCTCCGTCCGACCCACCGATCGGTTTTCTTCAGGGAGAATCGAGCTCGCTCGCACTCACCGGGTCGGATGCTCTTGGTCGTTCGTCGGCGCTACGTGTGTGGCCGCAACACCGGAACCTTCGACTCTCCGCTCGGCTCGGTTCGCCCCGTGCCTCGGCGATCGCCGTCTCCCGGCGCTCCGGCGCTCCGGCGCTCCCTCCGATCGTTTCAGTGGCCTACTCGAGTCTCGGGGTGTATCCGCGATACCTGAAAAAAAGAACGGCCGGAAGCGGGGCCGCTGTTTTTTCTGTGACGGGCGTTAACTCTGCGCTCGGTGCCGCGTGTCGGGTCATAGCGGTGGGCGAGCGACGCGCTACGATCCACGAACCGGAGCGAGTCTCGGTAGGCACGTCGACGGTTTCGACGGGCTCCAACGTCCAACAACGTTGCTCCTTCGTGTCGTCCGCTCGTGGCTTCCGTCGTCGCGAAGGTAGCCTCTCGCTCCCGTCGCTGCTTCGAGGCCTCGGCCAGCCGGGAAGCGACGGAGAGCCCGATGTTTCTTGGACGTCGCGGCTCACCGCGCGGAGCCTGTAGCCACCTCGCGTGGCCACCGCGCCCACCCGCTCGAATCCCTGTGGAGAATCCCGATCTCGAATCTGAGCCGCGCGTCGACGCGTACCTATGAGATAGCTACGATCGACGAGCTACGCTCGCCACCGCCGCGTCGGATCCGGGCATCCGCAAGATTGCCCGGATGCAGGGGGACGATTCGAGAGGCTCGGCTCGGCTCGGCTGCCGGATTCTCGAGGAAGGCGTCTTCGGGAATCCGAGGGACTCGCGCGTCGAGCCGAATCTGCCCCCTTGGTGTATCGGCTCGACGCGAGACGCGCGTATTTCTAGTTACCGCGACAGTTGCCCGGACTCCACTTTCCAACGGTGGAACTGGTTCGCGCTTCCGACGGGCGTGTAGCCTCGAAAATAATCGATATCGACGAGTACAGAGCGGGTATTCTTTTATTTACAGGCGCGAATGCTCGATCCGACTCGGGCATCCCGCGCGGGACATATATTATAAATTAATTATAAAATAATTATTACAGCGATACGATACGAATAATCGATTGTTCCGTATGGGTCTATGATACACTTAATGTACAGTGCCGAATTCCCGCCTCTCTCCGCACTCGAGGTTTTCTCTCGCCCGGAGTATTCCAATTGTTTGGAGAGTGCCCCCCTCCCCCCGTATCCCACGATTGGTCAAATTCGCAGCAGGTCCCGTGTATGTGTGTACTAAATTGTAGGAATGGGCCGTTTCGACGCGCGACTCTTCTCGGATCATCGTCGTCGTCCTCCTCGTAGCTCCGCTTCTCGTCGCTCGGTCGTCGGGTGCCGCGCTCTCTCGCGCACCCTCCTTACTGGCTCACGTCCGGATCCTAGCTTCCACTCTTTTGCCCCGGTGTTTGATTTATCGTCGGATCTCGTCGGATCTCGTCGGATCTCGCCGGATCTCGTCGGAACTCGTCGACCTCTCGCACCGAGCCGTTTCCACTATTTTTAGCTACTCCTCGTTTCGTAAGCTTCGTTCGTTATTACTCTTGCGGGTCTTCTCTTTGGTCCTGTTCACACGCGGAATACTGTTTCTCCGATCCAGTCAGTGCCGAGAGAGACCTTTCTCTCTCTCTCTTCCTCTCTCCCTCCCTCGTCAGTCTGCGAACAGATTTCAAAAGGAGAGAAACGATTGAAAAACGGCGCTCGTCGACGAGAGAACGGTGAGAGCGATGCGATAGAGAAAGAAAAAAAAAGTCAAGGCGAACGCCAGTTTCGTTCGTCGGGCGTCGGTGAGCTTCCGGAAGTCTCCCTGAAAAAAATGTGGTCAAAGTCGGGAGGTACGGATTCGTTGGACGGAGAGAGCTCGCGCGAGCTTCGACCGAAGAAACACGCTATCGATCGAGTAATTTACGAGGAGGATGGAGGAAGCGCGGCGCCCAGTCGTGGCGGCTACTGATCCAACAGCGATCGCAACGACTGACGGAATTTCGAATGGAAAAAGGCCACTCGGATACCCGGAGCGCGGATCTCGAATAAGGGAGAAGGGACTCGAGCCGGGATACGAGGCTCTCCGCGTTCCGTATCGTAACCGAACCGGAGCGGTATCCGGGACGGCTCGTACTTCTCCGCTCGGGTCCGATCCCAGAGAGAGAGAGAGAGAGAGAGAGAGCGTCGTCCGCGCGGATCTCATCCGGAAAGCGGAAACTTTGTCCCGACCCGAGAGGAGAGGAGGATCCCCGATCTCGAGGGATACGGAAGACGAATCCCGGAAAGGTCGTTCGATTTTGAGCGACAGGCTCATCGTCGTCACCCGGTTCGGTTATCGCGCGGCAACGTTCGTAACTCGGGTCTACCTTTTGTAGTGAGCAGCAGCAGGACGAGAGCGAAAATGAGCGTCCTCTCGTTGACTAGGAACCGCGAGTCCGTGCCCCTCGACGAGGCCTCGCCGTTTCTCTTGACCTCGTTCGTCCTCGCGTCGGCGACAAGTTTCTTCACCTCGTGATAGTCGCGATGGATCTTGCCGAAGCACAGGAAGTTCATGTTGCGATGAATCCCCTTGCAGTCGTACTCCTCGGCACCGTCGCACACGCACGTGTTCAATTTCGCAGCTTTTTCCTGTCGCGTCAGGATGGCGATCGAGTTCCGGCACCTGGACGAATCGCGATCGAAAAATCGTCGTTATTCCTCGGGTTTCGGGCAGCTGCGACGAACGAGCCGCGGAGAGCGGTGCTCTCAGTGGCGGTAGTAACCCGCGAATACCGATAAAACTCGGCAAATTACCGATCCACCAATTACCGATGACTATCGCGTTTTCAATTGAAAGTTCTTTTTGCTTTTGATCCGGCGTGAGAGGCGCGGGCGTACGAATGGGGCGGCGTCTTCCGCGACGTACTCACCGCAGTGTACATTTTTTCCCGTGGAACATGCTTCTGCAATACGCGTTGTAATAATCGAGCGCTTTGGAGCACAGAGCGTCGGCGTTGCATATCCACGTGGCCGTTCTGCACGACACCCTTGTCCTGTTCATCGCCATCGTCACGGACGTTCTGCAAATCTCGACCCTCTGCTTCGATCGGACGCACAGATAATCATCGGCCGCGCAGTCGCACTGCAATTTTTTCAATCGTACGAATAACCCGTTAATCATAATTATACCCGATGTTTCTGTGTGCGTCTCAAAGGGGGATCGAGGTTTATTCGTTTTCTCGAGGTCTCGAACTCGATCCGAGCGGATCAAGTTCGGATTGAAATTGTCGTTTACGCGGAAAGACGAACAACGATCGAGAAAGAAGAAAAGGTAAAAGGCTCACCCTCATGAGTTCTTTGCCCTCGTCGGTGCTGGTCAAGGCGATGAGGGCGTGCTGACAAGTCTCGGGGCAACCTTTTCCCGCGCCCTGAAGATCGGCCGCGCAGCTCGTCAGATACTGCTGAAGAGCCATCCCGCATCCCGATCTGAAGGCGCATCTCAGCCGGGCGTCCTCGCAGCTCATCGCGTTTATCGTCGAGTTCGTCGTGGCCCGGGTTAACGAGAACAATGCCGATAGCGCGAGCGCGTACAGGCCCTTCGCGCCGCGGGACATTCTCCTGCGAGCCCGAACAAACCCCGAAACGATCATTGCCGCGTTCGATACGGATACTTTTAGACTTTTTCCGAGGAAAAGCCGCTCGATTCATTCCGCCTTCCCATCTACTCGATTGTACGGGGTGTCCCGCGTAAGATGGCTCGTTGGCCTTGAAATTCCAAGCTGTTACTCGCTATTCATTTTTATAGACGGCCAATCAGGCGCGCCCCTCCAGCGGGCGAAACAATTATTATACCTACTCAGACGTTTAGCGCCGTATCGCAGGTCCGTGACGATGTATTTTTGTACCTCGAAGACGAATCCACAATTTCATTCACCCTCAACTCTCCATTTCTAGGGAAAAATGTTGAAAAAATATTCTAGACCCTTTTAGGGGTTTGAAAACGAAAAAAAAGTATTTTTCAACTGTCCCGGCCACTTTTCCGGAATGTCAAAAATCACGAAATTTCAAAGGGTCCTAGGGTGAGCTTCTTATCAGCCATGGACATTCGTTCGGTGGGTTTGGAAAAGGTTTCTGCCCGACTTGAATAATGGCGTTGGATTCGTATCGATATCTCGTATAGTTTTCCCGCAAAAGTCCACTCGAAAAGTCGGAAAAAAAGAGGCAAAGGGGTATGTATGGAAAAATGTGCAAATATCGATGGTCCAACTTTGAAATTCTGCCAAAAATCGAAAAATCGTCGGATTCAAATAATTAAAAAAGCATTTTGAAGAGAAAATCATAGCGAAGAGATTGAGCGCAGAGTGGAGTGCCAAATCGCAAAGGAAAAAAAGTTATCGATGATTGAGTGAAAAAACTTTTTTTGCCCAAAAATCAAAAAAAAATTTGGAGTTTTTATATTTTTTTAAATGGTCTATTCTTTTTTTAATGGCCTTTCAAAACGAATAACAGGGGTTCAGGGGTTGATCCGGGAAGCATGCACGCTTGTATCAATCGACTCTGAATTTCACGTCCAACTCCTCATTTCACGGATGACGATGTTACGTGGGACACCCCGTATACACGATTCCAAGTTGCTCGAAGAAACAAAAATGAAAAGAGCGATGTCGAGCGTTCGGCACGGATCGTCAAAGTTGAGACGTTTAGGATGCATATTCCGTGGTCGCGTCGGTACACGCGGATACACGCGGCGGAGTACGTGATCCCGAGCACGCCGAACCTCTCGCGATAACGATTAAACACAAATGGACAAAAAAAGAGAGGGACGTTTTCATCCGCGAGTGGCGGCTCTTATCATTCGGGTGAACGAGAGTGCCGTCTTCAAAGACGCTCTCGCGTATCGTCGTACCGCGTACGAGAAGACGCTCGCGCCCGCCTCATCACAAATAAAGATAAAAAGAGGAGGGCAGAAAAGAAAATAAAGAACAAAAAAAAAAAAAAAAAAAAAAAAAAAAAAAAAAAAAGAAAGAAAAAAAAAGTGGACCGTCGATTCGCAGTTCTACGAAAATGCAAGAGTCATCGTTAATTTTTTCGGAACGATGGAAACTGCTATGGGCTTTCGTATTCGGAGCGTGTGAATTTAATCGAGCCCTGGGACGACGCGATCGAGTCCCGTATATATAAAATTACTTCCGGTCTGGATAGACGTGTCAAACGACTCCCTGTCCGGAGTCCGGAAAGAACGCGAGTTGAACCATTTTTTATGGACTCGACCTATATGGATCATCCAACTTGTTTCGAAAAACAATGATTTTCACTGTTTCTACACCGATAACAATAGCTTCCCGGAGCGCATCGGTTTGATAAAAAATTAAATTTTCAAAAATGTCGCTTGTACTGGGAAAGGTGTGTACAATTCGATTGTGCCGACGCGATTTTCGAATTGTGTAGGTATATAAAAAAGAAGACCGACGAGCGGTCCGAGGGAATCGGCAATCGCCGGAGGGAACTCGCAACGGAATCGGCACGGTACACGGGCACTCGCGAAGAGCGGAGGATCTCTCCGAGGTTCGAACAAGGGCCGACTCTGACGCTAGTCGCTGGAAGAGCGTATCAACGAGCTCATCGAGGATCGTGCGAGGATTCTTCGTTGAACGCGCTTCACGGAAGGACGACGAAAGCTCAGCGATCGGTTCAATCGGTTCGCGCACCATAGATGCGCGATGGCGTACGGGCCTCATTGTTATTCCTCGCCGACTCGTATTCGTTTCCGTTGCTGGTCGTATCGCCGACGCGCGTCGAGTCACCGAGAGGCTCTCGGGGATTCGTCGGATTCCCGAAGCTGACAATTGCGCGCGCGTTCTCCGCTCGGGGTTTCGTCCCGATTTTGTCAAGAGCCCGAAAGCTCGTTTGCCCGAGCGGCCACGAGGGCAAACGGGCCACGGTTTATTTCGAGAAGGTCGCGTGGCGCTCCGGTCCGCACGAAAGATTAAACGCGTAGCGTAGAAGAAGAAAGCGGCCACTGTGAGACTCGTAAAACGAGATATTCAAGACGAAGGAAGTCGAGGGAGGAAGTCGAGGTTCTCTCGGCGAGGCTAACCGTGTCTACCGCGAGCGCATCGACGAAGGGCCTTGCGAGCTCCGGATTTGGACGATCGAGGCGCGCGTCAGTCAAAATCCACACGCTCGTCTCGCAAGAGCCAAGGCCAACGGAAGACGTGCTTCGACGGAAGCACGCTCGTTAAAAGTATCGGCTGAAAATCGCGTTCGTCGCTCGGTGGAGGAGCCCGTCGCGGGCTTTTCCGATTCTAGAAAAGCTCGGAGGAGCGCGAGTCCTCCGGCCGGGTCGTCGGTGAGCGGCTTTTTTGCGCAGCCCCCGAGACTCGCCACCGCCGGTAGGCTGAGCTCTCAAACTCGTCACGATTCGTTCGCTTTTGCGCGTTCGAGTCTCGGTTGTTCGGCTGACCGGTGTCGGACGACCGCTCAGAACCGAGCGGCACGAGGAGAATCACCCGTGCAACCTCTGTTACGGTACCGCCGAGCGGGGGTAACACGCCACTAACGAAGCCTTCTCGCATCGTCGTTCTCTCGTTGCGTCGTTCTCTCGTCCGCTCGATCGGTCTCGCCGACATCCGTCCGAGAAACTGCAGATTTATCGAGGACGCTCCGATCGGTCGAGCCCACGGAGCATCCGAGGTGACCCCTCCGTTTCTCCGGCGCGCTCCGAGACGATCCGAGGGATTTTCGGTCCGGGGAGACGAACGCTCGAGAATCAAAACAAACGACTCCTCGAGGCCGTTCGGGCGACGACCCGCGTCTCGGGTCGCGCGTCATCGAGAACTTTCGGCAGACTCGATGTCGTACTACGCTTTTTGTACGATAGCCCG